>VZTM01036615.1:5628-32476 GCA_013400555.1 Jacana jacana
TAAAGACATAGTGTTGGCCCACTGGCAATTGAACTGTTTTGTCTACCTTTTATACTAACACTATTTTTTCTCATTATTTTGTTCTA
This sequence comes from Jacana jacana, assembly GCA_013400555.1. Lineage (NCBI taxonomy): Eukaryota > Metazoa > Chordata > Aves > Charadriiformes > Jacanidae > Jacana > Jacana jacana. The sequence goes on from VZTM01036615.1 coordinate 5,715, forward strand.
AGACAATAATAAACAAAAGACTAGGGGAAGGCCTTTTTACTGAGAACAGTATAATGTTGGGCTTCTCCCTCAACCAGAAAATACTGATTTGGGAAAGATACTTTTTCAGGAAAAGAAACTCGGATATTGCCAGCATTGTAATGCTCCAGCTGCCAAAGGAAAGTTACAAATAACCTGCAATCTATCAGTGTATTTGTCCCGTGTGGACACTTAGAGAAAGCTCAGGTAGTTCCTTCAGCAGAACTCTTTGAACTGTGAAAGTTACTGTACATCACTTGCAGAAACTGTTATAAAAAATATTACCTTACTATTTCCTAAGATGATTAAATGAAGAGGATAACATAGTAATAGGAGTTCCCTATATTGTTTCTTGTGTGATTTTTGTCACCATTTTCCTGATTTCTTAAAACTTGGCTGCTGGAACCACCTCACAATAACAGTTTTCTTGTTTTAGCTATTTTTCCAGAATTCACAGCTGAAGCCAGGCATGAAAACATGGACACCCTGAATGTTTCAACACCAGAAGTTAAATAAAAAGTACTGGAAATTAATTACTGCTTTAAAATCTAGTGGGTTTAAATTTTACTTGAGGCTGGCTCATGATTTTTGACTCAATGAGGTTGTCAAACTTCTACCTGACATTCAACCCAAAGGTGCTAGTTTAAGAGTTTGCAAAGTTTTCCAGAACACTGCATCTCATTTGTGTATTCATATGAAAACTCTTACAGATGTATTTCTGTATGAAAATACTAGGCATATGACTTGTGAAGAACAGAATGTCATTGTGTAAGACTGTAGACATGTCATATTTCCAAAGAGCTTACTTTCATAGTATTTATGTAAAACCTAGTCAGCAGCAAAAAAATCAATGTTGCTAGTGAAGGAACACTTCAATGCAATGAACTATCATGCTAATTTGAGGAGATTAGAAATTTGTATTCTAGTTTAGGCTCTGGAAATGAGCCAATGCAATGCATTGTGGATCAGCTAAATAATGGCTGTTAATTTTCTTCCTTGGTTCCTGTCAGCAGTTTCGTTTCTGTTGAGTACGTATGATTGTGTGTCCTCAAGGAGATTGCACCAAAACCAGTTATGATGTAGTCAGGCTTTCCAAATCCTTTATTAAGTACAGCAATTTCCTGCTACAGATAAAAATACTTCAGCCTTTAGTTATATTTACATTCTGCTAGTATAAAGTAGCTTTTTTTCTTTTAAAAAACAAAACAAACCAAACATTTAAAGGGGAGTTGAGTCAATTGAGGTTATCTTATTACATTAGCACTTATGAAGTCAGTGTTCAGCTGAGCCCAATTTAAAATGAAAACCACCCATTTTAAAAGGCTGTGGAACGGTAATGATGCCACCATGCTACCAAATGTACTAGATTCTGAAAGCCTAGCACTTTCTGATTGTTCAACAGACCAGAGCAGTCACAAGGGGAAAGTGTGGGAGGTTTCAAGCCTAAGCCATTTTGCAGCAAATGAAGTGATAACAGTTAGTGCCGTTAGCCATATGACTCAGTAGTAACTTGGAGAAAAAGTGTTTACCCTTGGCAGAAGTTAATACTAAACAAGCTCCATAATCTCATTTTTGCTCGCAAACATACTTTTCTGTTAAAAAGGAGATAAAGTGTACTTATGGTGATTTTATACTTCTGAAGATAAGTGCAAGAGGTGCTTTGTCTAATTTGGAAGTTTTGGAGTGCTTTTATGCCAAATTAAAAAAACAACCACCAAAACTCACATCTTCCTTGCTTGAAACTTCATACAGTTTATTACACTCTGGTTTTATTTTAATGGAAAAATGAGTATTTAATATATATGTAATATTAAAATTTGGAAACTTTTTGTTTGTGCTACTGTAGCTCAGGAGCTAATGTATTATTCTGCTTTGATTTTTATAACTCTCAACACATTGGCTAAGATAGCAAAAGATAATTTTTGTGTGCGCTTCATTTTTTTCCAGATAGGTTTGACATCTCATGTTTTTCGTTTATATCTAAAACTTATTATGTTATCCCCAAAAGCTGGTGCTCTATGTTAAAGACATGGGGACAATAGTTGTTTGCTTATACAGATAATACAAATATTAACATATTTGCCTATGTGCCTAAAGTGTTTCTATGCTTCTGCCCTTGCTAGTATTTCCTAAATCCCAAAGATACTTGCAGCTAGAATAATTTGAATCTCTAGGTATTGCTGCTTCTTTTAGCTGTGTTTGTTAAGGCTTTTGAAACTTTGTTTTGTAACAGTTTCTTTATTAGCAGGCCCGCTTTTGAACATTTGCTACTGAAGAGTATCCTTTCAGAATGTTGAGTGTGTTTTAAGAGCCTCCTATGGTTTTTTTTCCAAATGCTTTACTGACTTCTTTCTTGCTGTTCTGAATTGCTTGGGGGGTTGTGAAAATGCCTGCCATAAACTCAGTGGTTTTCTGCACAAAATAATGGTATTATAGAACACGTGGTGGGAATTTTGCAGTCTTATGTGTCTCCATAATAAAATTCAAGATTGTAAAATGATAGATTACAAATAGCCCCATAGAATTATGTTATCTTTTTTTTTTTTTCTTTTTTTTCTTTTTTTTTCCCCAGAAGCAGTGACATAATTTATGAAATATTTCTGATTATGTTGCAGTTACAACAAATGGGACAACATAATCCAGTGGTCACATGCTGCATACTCTTCAAGGAGCCCTCCATGACTTTGGTCTAGAAATGGAGTTTGAAACAGTTTGGCAATAAAGCCTTTTCTTTACTATTTTTGGAATTGCCTGTTATCAGTGAAAATATACTCAATTTGGTTATAAGTATTTAAAACCTTATTCTTATAAGAGTTAAATAAGGAGTCAAATAATTAAAGGAAGAGTAAGGGACACAGATTTCTTTATTGTACTTACCTGTGAATTACTTATTAGTTTGGAATAATGATAGCACAGTATGTCTTTGAATACAGTCAGGATATTAACCCACATCCCTAGAATCCTAACCATGACCTCAGGAATATTTAGCTTTCTATATCAGTGCAAAAACTCTTGACCATTATTTAATTTATCTTGTGCTTAAAAAGAAGGGATAAAAATTTTACTAGGTAATAGAAACATGTAAAATTTTGCCTTCAAGTCATGCCATAAGAACAATCTGTATCCATTTTTTTTGAGCTCCAGTACTGGCTAGAAGTAGGAATTGCAGAAGCATATGAAACTATTCAAATCGTGGTTTACGGATTGTGTTTTGTTTTCTATGATTATATTGTTATTCTACTGTGTATAATTGTGTAACTTGATATACATCATTTTTTCTAAATGTCAAGATGTGGCTAGTAAATAACCTTATAACTCCATTTCATGGTTACTACAATAAATGAGTTTCAATGGAATAATGCAGTTTGGAGAAGAAACGTAGCTCTTGGGCACACTGTGCATTTTTGTTGGGACTTTTTTACTTCTGGGTGTTGTGTTTTTTTTTTCTTTTCCATAGCTCTCTCTAACATTGCCATAAAAAATTTGATACTTTTTTTTTAAGGCACTCAAGTAGGGAAAAAAGTCTGACAGTATTTCATAATGTTTTGTTCAAATCTTGTGCATAATTTATCAGACCTGTATTGAGATAAGATTTGATATTCTTGTTAGGTGGACCAAATGCACTCAGGATGCTCGGACAATGACCGATCTGCTCCTGTATGGGATCTCACATGTGCTCACATTTGATTTTCAGTGCATACTGAGAATCAAAACTCCAATTATACATTAAACTGTAGCAGTTTTACCAAAAAATTAATTTTCAAAGATGCTGAGCATAACAGACATCCATAACTCTATCAGTTTTCTGCCCTCCAATAAAGTAATTACAATATTTATTTTAAACATAATCTATTAGATCAATAATTACTTCATTTTGAGGGTGCTTACAAAAAGCATCACTTAACATAATTTCACCAAAATTTCATTCCTTCTGCCTTTGGTTATGCCTAATGACTACCAGGCTCCTGGCACATTTCAAAACTATTCCCGGACATCTCCAGTTCTCCTGCGTGGTTTCTTCTTCCCTCTCTCTTTGGCACAATTTTCCCTCTTTAACTGTATTCCTCCCTGCTTCCCTGTTTTTCTCCTGCTTCCTATGCTCACACTTTTTTATTTATTAATCAGAGGTTTCAAGCCTGTATGTATGCCTCTTTTATTGACTCATTAATTCTATAATTCACTCTTTCAGTTTTGCAAGCTATCTTTCGTTCTCTGTGAAATAAATTTATTGATGTAATTAATCTAGGCTGATAATATTCCTTTTATCCCACCACATAATTTTGATGTTTGGTCATGATACTGTTTTGTATTTAATAGTAATAAGTAAAGGGGATATGTTTTCACAGCCTTTAAATAAAAGATCTCAATATATTTATATATTTGAGCAATGTGTCATTACAGCAAAGAAGGCTAACAGTGTCCTGGGCTGCATTAGGAGGCGTGTTACCAGCAGGCTGAAGGAGACCCTTCTCTATTCAGCAGTGGAGTACTATATCCACCTCTGTGCTCCTCAGTATGAGAGAAGAGAACCTACTGGAGAAAGTTCAGTGAAGGGCCACTAAGATGATGAAAGGGACTGGATCATCTCTTCTGTGAGAAATGGCTGAGGGAGCTGGGACTGTTCAGCCTGCAGAAGAGAAGGCCCAGGAGGATCTTATTAATGTGTATAAATGCCTGAAAGGAGGGTAAAAAGAAAATGGAGCCAGACTGCTTTTCAGCAGTGCCCAGTGACAGGACAAGAAGCAATAGTCAGAAACTGAAACATGGGACATTCTCTCTGAGTATCAGGAAATTTTCTCTCTGAGTAAAAATTCTCTCTGAGTAAAAATTCTCTCTGAGTATCAGGAATTTTTTACTGTGAAGGTGACCAAGCAGTGGCACAGGTTGCCCAGAGAGGCTCTGGAGTCTCCCACCTTGGAGGTAGTCAAAAGCTCTCTGGACATAGCCATGGGCAACTGGCTCTATGTGGTCCTGCTTGAGCAGGAGGGGTTGGACCAGATGACCTCCAGAGGTCCCTTGTAACTTCAACCATGCTCTGATAGGCATAATTTGATTTCAAAGTACAATTTGAAGTGACGGCAAAATAACTATAAATTGTTATGTTATTTATCTGTAAAAGTAAGAAAGTTGCTAGAGCTAGAAAGTTGTGGGTTTTTTGTTTGTTTTTTGTTTTTTTTTTTAATTATGTGGTTCTCCATTAACTAGAGAAAAATAAGTGCTGCAGAATGTGCCTTGCAGCTATGTTTTATTGATGACGGTTTAGTGCAAGTGTGGACTTTGCTGTAGTGGGGAAAGGCAGCATCTCTATAGACTAGATTAGTGATGGGAACCTGTACACCTCACTGGAACTGAGGGTGATTGTGGAGATTTCTGAAAGCTGTGGAGCACTATGGGAAAAAAAAGTGAGAACTTACCTAAGGTGTAGTAATGGCAGCAAAGTTTCTGCTCCTTATTTGAGGTATCTGAAGGTAGAATATATTTTTTGTTACACTGTGTGCTCTTTCTTTACAACTGGGACAGTAGCACCACTTTTTGTCTCTTTTATTTTCTATCATAAAAATTTCCTCTATTTCAGTTAGTCTATCAGTCTCTGTCTCTCTGCTATAATAATAATGATAATAATAAATATAATAAGCAACTATAGAACCTGAAAAGATTCCTTCTGCCTTGAAAAGTCAATATTAAACCTTGAAATCCATTAGCCACTTGTACTTTGATTTCTGATTCACCCTACATCTTAATCTTCTCAAAATAACATTTTCAACTGAAAGTATTTGAGGCAGGGGACATTGACAGATACCGTGCTTCACATTTTCTTCTAAAATGTTTATTGAACCCACCATCATCTTCTGTATATAGATTCTTACTGCAAAAAGCCTAGATCATTTGGCTGCATTATATTCAACTGCACATCTGCAACAAACTATTGTCATTTGCATTAGCACAATAGTTGGCTTAATCAGCTTGCCTCAATGCAGAATATTAACAGATGCCTTTCTCTTTTCTGGTGCACAGGGAAAATAATTTTCTGTTTCCTTTCCCAAAAATAATAGAGCTCTTGCTTCAGAGCATTGTCTGATCTAGTCAGCTTATAAGGGAGGAATCTTACCTACTCATTTTGTCAGAAATTAGTGTCCCCACGTGCTTTCTTCTCTTGTAACTAACATTCTGGGCCAGTCTTTCAAAACTGTGAGTAATTGAAAGCCATAACAAAAAATACACAACCATTTTCTGTAGTAGTAATAGGAAATGCAGCATTGGTGCCTGATTTGAAGGAAATTAAACTGGAGATAGAATGCTGCAAGTATTTTTGGATGATATACCAATAAGTGAAAAGTTTTCAGTGGCAGTCTCTGTATGACTACATGATGCTGTAGGCTGGCATTGCAGAAGATGTAAGCTTGTGTCCTGTCCTGTCAGGAATGGACCTGATCTGCAGGGCCATGAGATAATAAGTACCCTGATTTTAGCATGCAGCACTGTTATGGTCAGCTATAACTCCAGTCTTTCCCTCATTCTCCATTAGTCTCATCTCACATAGCATTTCACGTTTCCCTTTATCCTTTCTAGTCTCCCATGTCTAGACATTACATGTAAGACTTGCAGGTCTAATGCAGGTCTCATGCTTTTTCCCTTGGTAAGCCTAGATTTCATGCATTTTAAGTGTCAAGCAAATTCTACTGTCCATTCTGTGCAAAAGAAGTTTGGCCTGATCTGTAACCAGCAGAAAAATTATGTGACACAATGTAATAGTTTCATGATCCTGACTAGTTTTGCAGGATTAAGGTCATGGAGGGGCAAAGAAGGTAGAAGGCAGATAGTGGGGCTTTCACTTACAATGCTTCTAGCAGAAGACACGTTCCCCAGCAAAAAACTATTTGCGAGCCCTTCTGCAGTAAGTGACTCCATACAGGCACGTACATGTCAGGCCTCTTGTATGGCAGTGAAGTGTTTTTGTGAAAGGGAGCATATATTTTTGTCCTACTCTTATACTGTTACAGACATGTTAGTTTTGGGCCACTGTTACAACAGTGGTTTTGGTGGATCCTTGGTTGACCCAGAGCAGCCGCTTTCATGTTTTTGATTTTTGATGCTACCAGCTGACCATCTCAGCCCATAACATTATGCACATAGGCTTTTAAGGATTTGCGAAATTTGAGGGTCAGCACATTGTTCAAGACTTATGGCCAGCATGGAATGAACAAAATTCTGCTAGCAATAGTAACTTATATCTGATCTGTTGTTTGAAAGCTCAATTATGTTCCCAAGAAGTAATTCTTGCACGTAAGAAGAGAATAAATCAGTTTTTCAAAGATGACCGTATTTTCATTGCCAGATGATATTCCAGAACAGAATCACTTATCAAAACAATGATTTTGAGAAATTATATCAGGCCAGTTAAGTTCTTCATTATGTAAATTATGGATTGAAAACAATCCCATCTATTATAATTTAGAAAAGAAAAAAACAATCTTCCCACTTTCTGACATCTTGTATTGTTCAATGTTAGTCTTAGCTTCTGTTCTTGGCCTATTCATAGATCTGCAGTCCATTACAGTGGCGCCTGTTAGAGCAAATACTGTGAAAGTTTTGCCAGTTTTTCTATGATAAACCATGTTTTCCAGGAATTCATACTTAATCATAAAAAATCCCTCTTAGCTGAGACTTGGCATGGAAAGTCGTGATTCACAAAGCTTTCGCTTGTATATTTATCCAGATTTTCAAAAATAAATCAGTCATCCGATTTATTAGGTATTTCAAAATAATTTATTGTTTAAAGATCATAGAATTGTATTTGTTGGAAACAAATGATATTATGGTCACTTAATCTAAATAGACACATTTCCTGACAACGAATAATTGCTCTGTTGCTCTTACTTCACAAATCACTCTTAAATCTTTTGGTGTGTTTTGTCTATTGGGTAGATCCATGCAGAAATTGAGTAGTAATTTAAAATCATCAAATTATTTTCAGTATTCTAAAAAGATTCAAATGACTAAGGTCCTTTGAAAAGCTAACTGTGTGCCAGTGAAAATTTAACTCTTTAATTTATGGTATGATACTGGTACTACGTTATATTACATTATGCATTTTAAAACGTATGTTTTCTGTATGGCATGTTTATTTTATAGGTGGCAGGATTTTTCTGTTTAGTTAAGCACCACATGTAAGTAACTACTAATGCATGTTATGAATGTTCATCATGGAGATCTGAGAGGCGATCTGCTTTGTGACTCTTACCTATGATGTTTCCATAGTTCTGATGAGACAAACTACGCAATTTCTAACTAATAATCTATGTAGCTGTGCTGATTTTAATTGTATAGACAGACAAACCATGGAGTAATGCTTATTCTTTATTACAAACATTTATTTCGACTGCATGTTAGTATTCTGTCTTTCCTGTTGAAATTTGGTCTGGGGAAAGAGCTATCATCTAAAGTTTATCTACACAGAAATTAACAACAACAGAAATCATGTTAGAAGCTTGTATGTATGCAAAGCAGTATAAAGAAGAGTAACAGAATAGCATTAGGGAGTTAGTAAGTATTCAGCTATACAAAAGGAAACTGAAAGTTGTCAAGCATAACTGGAAGAAGAATAAATTCAATCAGGTTTTTGAAAGGAATCTTCTGAAATCAGCAAATGAAAAGAAGTAAATGTTACCTTCCAGTCCGCATCAGAGAAAGAAAGTGGCTATAATAGTGGATTAATTGTCTCAGTAGAGAAAATAAACAGTGGAGTGGATACTTGTAAGTAATTTGCTAAGTATGTCACACCCTAAATGATCCATTTGTTAGCCACTATTAATCTTATAGGACAGTTTAAATCAACACATGGAACAGATTGTGATGAAGGCACTGGCCAAGAAATGAGTATTTGGTAACATGATGAAATAATTAGCATTCAGTAGAGATCAACTATACTTCAGTGTGAGAAGCTGATAATCACTTAGCTGAGCTTGGTTCAAATAAATACTTCCTTCCAGCGTTCCACACAGTATCAGCCCAGCCTGAGTATGTAGCCAAACATGCATTTGCATGTCTGGTTTTTAGGTCCATGTATTTCTGTCCAGGGGCTTATCATGTATGCATCTAAAATGAGAACTGTAAAAATTGTTCAGCTTGAAAAACAGCTGCTAACTTGAAATTAGTGAAATCTAAAGGAAGAAGATGATGCTTCTTCCATCATCTCTTGATCATCTACAAAGAAAGTATAGACAGGAATGTATCATTCTTGGGAGAAGTACAAGTTGGCACAAGTCAGAAACATGCCAGGAAACCTGCTAGTGTTTCAGGACAGTGTTCAACCCTGTGCTCTCACTTTTTCATTTTATTTGTTAGGTGTAGCCCTTGCAGCTGGCCACCAGTTTAGCAAGGATTGTGGTTTGTGCTACTGTACCCACTGACTGTACTGCAGTATGGGCCATGACTGCCAACCTCAGTATCTACCTGTGGGAATACATCTGGCCAGCAAAGAATTGTTAGCATCAGGCACTTCTAAGCAAAAAAAGAAGTAGGTCTTGAACAATATCAGTTTTGCAATGTCCTTAAACTAATACTGTCACAAAATAATGAAGCCAAGCTCTCATACCCATCAGAAAGTCACCCAAAGTAGCCATTAGAACCTGATGATGTGGAGCAGGGTTAGCATATACATTTATATTTTTCATATGGTTAATTAAACCCATGGAATCATTCTTTACATACAAAGATTATGTTGGTATTAGAATAAATAATTTCTTTAAAAAAAAAACAAAACCAAACTGATAATTACTTTTCTCTGTGCTTCTAATCATCAGTCTTTGATGTACATCTGTTTTTAAAGTACATCTGTGACTTCCAGTCAGGAAAAGCCTTTTATGGCAAGTAGCCTTTAAGCTACATGCTGTGTTTATTTCATATATTCTTTTTCCATTCCTTCTTAAGAAAGCATCCACACATTTTCTTCAACTTTATCGTGAATATACACTTTAAAGCATTTTATGTAGGAAAATACTTTAGTTTTCAGTTTAGTTTAGACTGACTGTTTAAAATAGTGGTGGAGATTATAGTGCTGTCTTTATCGCAGATGTATATCAGAATGAGAACCTAATTTGTCCACTCCATATGTATTATTAGACACCACGTTGTACTGCTTCTTATATCACGTGATGCCAAGGCTGTATCCAGCTGCTGCTTATGTGAGGGAGGAAGGCAGCCTGCTGCGGCGCTCAGAGCATCTGCAGCAACAGGCTGTCGTAACAGAGATGCTGCAGACCGTTCATTCCCTGAGCAAATCCCCGTCACTTACCTCTGGGAGAGGACAAAACGTATTTTTGTTGGTGGTGGTCTTCAGGTGTGTGCTAAATGTAAGAAAAATATGTAATTTTAAATACGTTTTTAAACACTGATGCACTTAGGGTTGAAATATGTACTCATTATTTAGTATTTTGAGCACATGAAACAGCTCATGTGGATAAATTTATTGTCAATGGCTTACTTCAGTTAGTAAAACAAGCTCCAAATAAGCCTTTGTTCAGTTGTGCGTGGTTGCTGTACGTGAAGCCAGTGCTGCCCCACTGTAGCTGTTCCTACACTGTAGCTGTTCCTACACCTACAGCAGCTCTGGCAGGGGAAGGAACACATGCTGCTCCTCATCCAGCAGAGCCTGCCAGGTGGCCTTCAGCCCCTGGGGAGGCAGTCTGAGACCTCTGGCAGTCACAAGTATATGCATCGGTGCATTAGCAATAGTTCATACAGCCTCTCCTGCCTGTAAAGATTGGTCATTGCCAGGTGGTGGGTGCTGAGGAATAGCAGGGGCAACAATGTCCTCAGCTAGTGGAGCTGGATCCAGAAAAAGGGATGATCCCTGCAGCCACAGTAATACTGGTTTTGTGTTGGAAACATGTTCTAGTCAGGCTTCTCATGGCTCTTAGACATTAGCTTGTACAGTGAAGGTGAATAACAAGTCTAAGCTCAATGGCACTCTCCTGATAGATCCCATGTTGTTACTGGCTTAATGCAGCTTTTGATGTAAAATTTGTAGGAGGCATATGGTTAGGTCCAGCACAGGTTGGGGTTGCTTTGGGATTTTTTGGTTTTGTCATACTATCAGCAGGTAAGTTTACCCAAGTAGGATTCCTTTCAAAGTGAAATTTCTTTGTGTGAGGATTAGGTCTGTAAATTCATGTGCGGAAAGCTTCTGCAAAGCCAGTTGAGTTCCTTTTGGATATATATTTGCAACTGTAGAAATGAATCTAACAAAAGCATCACAAAAGCCACAATCAAGGCTAACTACTACATTCAAAATGAATATGCTCAAACTTGGGACTTTGATAGATCTATAAAGTTTTCTTATCTTAACCACAAAGTGAAACTAAAATATGTGCTGGCTGGATATCTAGGAAGAAGTGAAGATGGCCTTAATACAATTCTGTAAGCATTGTTATTTGTTTCAGTCAATGAAAAAAACAAAACAAAAATGTGAGGATAATGGTAAACAATACTCCAGAGTAGCCCTAAAGAAAAATCCAGCTTGCTTTCTAAAGTGGTCCCATTCAAACACAATTTATTTTCACTTAGTTAAGTGTAAAGTTATCCTTGAGGATCAAAGAACTATAGAACTAGGAGTGCATATCTATAGGGTGAGAAACCTAAAAACCAGCATTCCTCAGAAGATAACATGAGTTCACTAAAATGTTGAGAGAAAAAAATCAGATACAATTCTTGGCTGCATAACTTTGGTAATAAGGAAAAAGAAAAATAATTTTATCCTACATATGAGCAGAAGTGTAACTTTCAGCCTGAGGTGCATATTTTATGGAAGATACTGGAAAACTAAAAACAGTGCAGATAAGAGTCTCTTTGAGAGTTTCAAAATAAGCTTTAAAGAAAGGTGAACAAATGCTAATGTATGTTTAACTTTCTCAGAAAGATGTTGAGCAGAGATTTACCTACAATACATAAAGAAAAAGGTCTGATTGAGAAGAGAAAGGCCTACTGAGGAATAATAACTAAAATTTAAGTTAGGACCTGGGCACATATTTCTGGTGGTGGAATGATTAACTGCTGGGACAATTACCAGAGGAAGTGGTGGATCCTTCATCTCCTCTTGTCTTCAGATCTAGACTGGATGTGTTTCTCCAACAAGTTATTAGTCTCAACAGCATATGAGAATAATGTTTGGTGGCTCGTGTTTGTAAGAAATCTCACTAGACATTCTCCTGCCTCCAATTCTCACCTTCAATCAGTGCATCATCTTAAGTTTTAAAGAACAAAACATGTTTTCAATTATATGAATATAAAGTGTAAGCATTCTTAAATAGATATGCATTATCTAATTTTCCTATCTAGATATTTATTATTGAGTTTAAAGACTTGGAAAAAGTATGAAGGTTTGAGATAATCTTGATGCAGTGAAGTCCAGATAAGAACTGGTTCAGCTGGCTTCAAGGTAAACAAGACACTTAAAGTTATGAAGTCTAATAATAAACTTTGAGAAATCACAGGTTATTTGGCTTGTGGTTTGTCCTTACTATGATCCCATGTGCATCTGTGGTAAGATTTAATACAAGATACATTATATCTCATGCTGCTATTACCTGCAGACTTGAATTTATTTGGAAATGTCATAAAGTGTAATTTTAAGAATGTATGGCATAAATTGTTTGTTTCTACCTGAATTTCCGTTTTAAAAAGCCAACTACTTCATCTATTTCCTTCAAATGTGATTCTTTCACTGTGAAAATATCCAAGCATACAAAAATCAAGATTATTCTGCTTTGGTCTGTTTTAAATTATATTCTGATTAACATGAAAAAAAAAAGGAAAATAATGCCTATCATTAACTCAATATCTGCAATACAAGAAAGAGAAGATATTAAATATTTTACAACCCATTCAGTGTAATCCATTAACCATCATATTTTTAAAGGCTCATGATAATTTGAGCAAAATCATTTTTACAGGGAACAAGGATTTAATGAGTGGTATACACCAGTTTATTGCCTTAAGTAGGGGTGTGTGTGGAAATTAGGTGGTCCTGTGGTCCATTACTTTGGAGAAAGCCAAAAAGAAATGTCTTTAAGCTCAGTTTATCTTAGGTCCTTTATCCCAATTTACTGATGTTGCCTCCTGTCCTCAGCCAGCTCATGTTCAAGCCTCAAGAGCCAGTCGGTCAAAAAAGGTCACTTAACACTTCATAGCAACCCAGGAACATTTAGAGAACTGCCAGGGGAGGAAAGGGGAGCCGTGTGTACATGTGTGTGTGTGATGGTGATGGGCGTGCAAAGTTTTTCCTGTGACAAGAATTATGTTGAGACTTGAACCAAGCATTTCTCAAACACTCAGGAAAAAAAAACCCAGGAGGAAGACTGAAGAAAATTTGTTTGGTAGTTTTAAATTTGTGATGAATATTTTTACAGTTTAATGGTGCAGAGTTGGAGGTGGCCCCCACAGCCACTGCCTGTGTGCCAGAGACAGGGATGGGCCAGGAGCCAGGGGTACAGCAAAGCTCTAGGCAAGCTGGCTTAACAGTACTCCTCTTCTGAAATAAAATAGATAATAACACAAACAGCCAATACTCATAAAACTTCTCGTTCTTTCATGTTCCAGGCCAGCCTGTCAGGCAGCATGAAACAGTCAGTGTCTTATATTTTAGTCTGACTAAGTCTCCTTTAGCACCAAAGAAGTTACAGAGAATGGTTAGAGTTGGAAGGGACCTTAAAGGTCATCAAGTTCCAACTCCCCTGCCATGGGCAGGGACACCTCCCACTAGACCAGGTTGCTCAAAGCCCCATCCAGCCTGGCCTTAAAGACTTCCAGGGATGGAGCTTCCACAAGTTCCCTGGGCAACCTTTTCCAGTGCCTCGCCACCCTCACAGTAAAGAAGCTTTCGCTTGCCTGATCTGGTTCCTGGACTCTCAGAGTTCCTCTATATTCTGCCCAGTCTACCTGTCCTTGCTTCTACCCTCTTCTAGCCGCTTCTACTACCTCCTTTTTAGTTTTGAGCTTGTCCAGCAGTTCCTTTGTCATTCACGCAGGCCTTCTGGCTATTTTGCCTGGCTTCTTTTTTGGGATGCACCTCTCCTGAGCTTGGAGAAGGTGATCCTTGAATATTAACCAGCTTTCTTGGACCCTTCTCCCCTCTAGTTCTTGTTCCCACACTACCCTGCCAGTCAGGTCTCTCAGGAGTCCAAAATCCGCTCTCCTGAAGTCCAGAATAGCGAGCTTGCTGCACACCCTTCTCAATGCCCTAAGAATCTTGTATCCTACCACTTCATGATCACTGCACCCTAGGCTTCTCTTGAGTTTGACATTCCCCACCTCCAACCCCTCCCGGTTGTTAAGGTCAGGGTCCAGCAGATCTCCTTTCTGTGTTGGTTCCTCAATCATTTGAAGAAGAAAGTTAACATCAGCACATTCCAAGAACCTCCTGCATCTCTTGTGCCCCGCTGTGTTGTCCCTCGAACAGATATTGGGGTGGTTGAAGTCACCCATGAGGACCAGGAAGTGTGAGCATAATGCTGCTCCTATCTGTCTGTAGAGGCCCTCATTCTCCCTGTCACTCTGATCTAGTAGCAGACCCCTACTCTAATATCACCTGTCCCTGTGCTCCCTTTAATCCTGACACGTAAGGTCTCTGTTGGGTCTTCATCTGTCCCCAGGTGGAGCTCCACACACTCCAGCCAGTCATTGATATAGAGGGCAGCACTCCCTTCTCGTCTTCCCAGCCTGCCCTTCCTGAACAGTCTGTGTACCTCCATTCCAATACTCCAGTCATAAAAGCTATCCCACCTCATTTCTGTAATGCCAATAAGATGGTAGCCCTGGAGGTGTGTGCATGTCTCTAACTCTTCTTGCTTGTTTCCCATGCTTTGTGCATTTGTGAAAAGGCACTTCAGCTGGGCGCTCAGTGGGGCTGACTTGTTAGCTGGGATGGATCCATTTCCTTTGTGTTGCTGTTCAGGTGGCCTTCCTTTGTGGTGCTTTATCTGTGGTTCCTGTATTCCTTTTGCCTCAGGAGCCTCAAAGACAGGCCTGATGTTATCATTCCCCTCCCCCTTCACATCTAGTTTAAAGACCTGTTCATTAACCCTGCCATCTCTTGGGCCAGAATAGTCTTCCCCCTTTGAGAGAGGCGTCTTCCATTTCCTGTGTATTTGCTGGTGAAGGTACAGCAAGTAGCATACCTGTTCCAATACCAGTTTTGGAGTAGGGAGGGAATTGTGTTTTTCCATGGCCTGCTGAAACTCACCCTTTAGCCCAGCTGTTCCTTTCCACTGCTCTCTCCATGGCATGTTTGCAGCAGAAAAAATAGCATCAACATCCTGGGAGACCTGTGCTGCCACTTCCCATGGAGTCAGCAGATGGGCTTTGGTGCAGCATGACAGTGTTACAGAGGGACTCCCATCCTGATGCTTTGTTGCTTCCCTGCAGAACTCCTTTTCCAAAGATAAAAGCACAGCTTCAAAAGTGGGTCCGTATCATAGAACAGAACCCAGTTGGGTGATTTAATGTTCCTAAATTCATTGTGGGGGGAAAAAAAAATAATTCTGTGCTGCCATGGGTCATAAAGCTGTTTCTATAGTTGCGCCAGTGGTTTGATGATACTAGTACACAAACAGAAGCTTCAGCAAGCTGAAGTGCCATATCCAATACTGTATCTATCATTTTTTTTATATAATTGATACCACTCAATGGTATTAATACCACTGTATGGTATTAACTTTAATATCCATGAAAAACTGGCGTGTGACAGCTAGGAAAAAAGTCAGATTTAGGGTGAAAAGTGCCCTTTCTCCAGCTTCTGTAGCAATTGTGGAATTAACTGTTTACAGCATAAATCAAGCTGGCATGCTTATGAGAGTTAGGTCCTCAAGGACAGCCTAGGGAAAGGGCTTCTCTTAAAGACAGCAAGAAAGCTGCTGTAATACAGCTAGGGATAAAACCATGTAACTCAGGATGTCTTCTAAATCCTGACAGGCCATGCCTCAAAGATAGTGACTTTCTCTATGGTCTCTCTCTGTAAGAAAACCTTAATTGAACAAAATGCAATTTACAGTGTGAAATTAAACCTTGCAGATGCCACAAATAAATGTTGTCTCAGTAGCATTTATTTTCTATTCCCTGTATTATGAGGTAAAGATAAAACTAATTAAATTGGCTAGTAAAAGAGGAAATGGAATAAAATTAAAGAATACTGGACAGAGGGAGTTATAAGTTAGATCAGAGTTGAATCAAGCCTAGAGAAGTTCAAAGCCACTTAGTTATTACCTATAATGGTTGCCTGTAGCATTAAGATGTATTTACACATGAATGCATATTCTGGACTGTGTATAAGTGTTATTTATTATTTTGAAATTTGCTTTATACTGCACTATGAAAGAAAGGAAAACAAACTGACCCAAACCTTTCATTGGAAATATTTTGCTTGGCTTTGCTTGAAAAGCGTCCCATCTGACATGGTGTCAACTAAGATAGGAATAGTGAGTATCCTGTGTGCAACTGATGTTCATATAATTTGAATTCTGAGCTAAATCTACATTAGATAAACAATTTTGGCTGCATTGGAGACCCATCTGTTTTCACACAACTGTGAGAAAGGAGGATGGGACCCAACATTTAAACATCTATAACAGTCAGTAAACCATAGGCCTTCTACTGGAGTTTCTGAGAGTTTCCAGGTTATCTTGAGTTTGCTAATTTTCCTCTTTCCCCAGTATGCTTTATTTTGCTTTCTTCTTTGAGTCTGGATGTGGGAAGTCCGTATCGCAATTTTTATGTTATTTTATAAATAGAATCAGTTGGCCTATGTTCTAGGCAGAGTAAACAGGTATTTCTGCACAGAAAAATTAATATTTGAAATCATGGAAGTGGAAGGCAGTTTTCAGTTAATATTTCACTGCCATCTACTGTACATGTTGGAAAACTGCACTGTCGGAAATTAGTTGCCTTTCAGCAAAGTAGGATGACTCTTTTCCCAGTGAATTTGCCCTGACGTTGAGGAAGAATCTACTGAACTCTCAATAGGCTGTGATATGTAAATTCCATTCTTTGTGGAGGAATCAGTATTTCTTAAACAGCTGACAATGTCTCATGATACTCAATATGGTCCAGAAGGAAAGAACATCAAATTTTAGTTTTACTTAGATAGTTTTTGTTCAGCCAGATGAAAAGTAGATGTGTAGTTTAGGGAGGAAAAGAGTTCCTTCCTTAGCTTATTCTTACCCTGAATAGTAAAACCTTTAATTTCTTAGTGGATGTGTCAAAACAAAAAAAAGCTAATGGTCTTAAGATACAAAAACTTGGGATAATTGGAATATTTTTTTTTTCTGGTTGAGGAATTATTCTTTGATTCTATCAAATCAGCTTTTATCTCAGTAGCTAATGTCTGGTTTTATTACAAAAACATCAAGTATATGCAATGTTAAGTTTGGTTGGGTTATAACCATTTACCCGAAGTTGTGAAATTATTAAATTGAAAATAAAATAACAGGATTCTGGCCACGAGGAACTGAATAAGATGTCACACAGGTTAGCTCTGCACTACTAGTGCTTTCACAATGTTTTGTGTAGAAATTACAAAGTTTATTCAGGGCAGAAATTTCCCTTTCCCTGATTTTCATCAGCAAAGCTGACCAAATAGACAAGGATGTGTGAAAAACATCTAACCATGCATTTTACATAAGGGAACTAATTTCCTTATTGTAATAGGTTTATTAATTTCAATAGGCCAGGAATGCATCTAATTTCTACCATTAACTATTAGTATTGCAAAAGAAAGTGCAAAAGAAAGTGCAAAAGAATAACAGTAATCCTGCAAAAGCAAACACTTTGAAGCTGAAGAAGTGCCTTCATTTGCTCCTTCTTTGTATCAATTGTGATAAAGTCTGTAATTATGGTTTTTTTTTCCTATTTTTATTCGGTGATTCTTCTAGGGCCAAATTTGTTCAACATTTTTCAACCCTTGCAAATGAAGAAAGATTGATAAAATAATTAATAATTTTTCTGTGTTGTCCATTGTTATCCATTTTCCATTGTTGTCCATTGTCCATATTGCAGTGCTTTGCAAAAAAACTCACCTTTACAAATTCTGGTATTTGGGATTCAAAATAGTGTTGTGGGCAGCTGATGTACTCTGTGTGATCATACCATCCTTTCTGTTGTCTTCAGAGACAGCAGAGGGTGATGATGCCCGTGGCATGATGTATGCTACGTGAGTAAGGCTCTTTGTGTCCTCTTCCTGTGGGTCACTTGTCAGCAGTGTTTTGTAAATCATGCTTTAGGAAGAGGTTGACTTTGTAGCAGTGGGGAAATTTTTTCTTTCATCGAGCATGTGTTTATAAGATTTCTTAACAATTTGTGCATTTCTCTGGCAGTTTCAGTATCCAAAATTTTTAACCCGACTGGAAGCCCCAGGAGATAAATTACCACTAGTGAACAATTTCTGGACTGAATCCTTTGTTTGCCTTGTTGTTGGGTTTTTGCAGTCACTGTTTATGTGTACTTTGATGTGTGCTGCAAATGGGGAGTAAATAATGAGGCATCAACGAGTTCATGCAGGACAGAAGTTGTCCTGTGAGATAGGCCTCCTCCAGAAGCTCACATCTGCCATCTTTCTCTTGTTTTGATCTGGCTAGTTATCAATTGACTTATCTCTAACATCTTTCCACTGCTGTCATTAGTTCCCCTTGTGCCTGCCATCCTTCAGTGACACGATTTGAGGATAATAACTTATTCTAACTTACCACACAGAGGAGTTGCTGCCCAACACAGGGTCTATGATAGAAGTGCAGCTGTAGGAGAATGACATTTAACTCCTAAAAGGACAAATGAAAGGGAAGAAAAGATCAAAAAGTATATTTAGCAAGGTCTGCTCCTAAGACATCATTGTTTTTTTGCTGCCAGCAGTGAAAGTTCTGCATATGAAAATCTAGGGAAGGGAAGCAGGCAGACACCTTTAAGTCCCATTATTCAGTAGTCATCCATACAACAGAAAAATGTTTTAAATAAAGAAGAGAGTATTTAACATTTTTTTTATGTCTCAAGTAATCGTTTGTGTGTGAAAATGTTGAAAGTCTGTGAAGGAATTAAACTATGAAGTAAAGCTGCAGATAGTTGTTGCTTTTTTTATTTTCCTTTTACTGAGTGTTTTAAATTTAAATCCTTGCTGCCCTCATGTGGATGTGTACTGTTTTTTCTCCATCTGCTGAGACTAGCAATGGACAGATTTTGTAAAAGAGCAGTACATACAATAGTATTTAGACGGCAGATGAAGGACGATTCAGATACTGAGTGATGCTGTCTGTCTGAGCAAAGGATCTTAAGTAATGTGAATACATTTGCTGCATTTTATTTCTGAGGAACCAGTAGTGCCCTGAGTGTTAGGAATCTGCTACCCTATCTCTCTCTGGAGACAGCTGCCTTTGCAGCTGACAGAGAGTGATGAAGGCTCCTTCTGAACGAGGTAATGCATATCCTGATTTGACGGACTGACCAGGTGGGTCCCTCCAGAAGGGGCATGCAGTATTCCCAAACACCTCTCAGCTCAGTATGTGAGACATACCAGAGAACTGAGAGAAGTATCTAATATGCCAGCATGCATGGAAGAAAAATAATCCAGCAAGAGCAAAGTTAAGTGATTATTTTTGTAGCTGTTACTCCCTGGTGTACAGACAATAGCTGTGCATCTATTAGCATAAATAATGTTTGTTTCAGGAATTCATGTTGGAATTGCATTATTACCTATATATTATTGCACTATTTCCTGCATGTTATCATACAATTAGAAGTTGTGGTACATTGTTTGTTAACTAAAATGTTTCATTGCATAGCATACTAGTTGCTTATCCACCTACCAAAAGCAGGTGGTCCAAACAAAAGTTTAGTGGATACCAGTCACTGGGATAAGTTACTTAGAAAATGATGACTTACTCATTGGGAATTTATAAAGCAAACTGCAAAACCGAATTTTATAAAATTACAGTACAGGGTTTGAATGAATGGCTTTGCCAGCCTTGCTTCTGTAAAATAACCTGGACAGAAATATGAGATACAGAATGATGGATAAGCTTTTAAGGCTTTTATTTGCTAGATAACAGAACACTGAATCCACTATGTTTTAGATCGTGCTTAGGCTCTACATTTCAGTGTATACATGTGACTTTACAGAGTATTAAACAAGTTCTGTAAATTATGTTCAGAGCTGACTCTGCTAATAAAAAGTATTTTTCAAAGAAAAGTTAGTTAGCATGCAAGGGAAAATGCAATCAAAATAATAATAGGAGTACAGTAAGCTCAACAGTGCTCTTCTCATGAATTACTTTTATTTGCTTCCATTGCTGTTTGCACCAAAGGCTATCAAAAATAGATTGTCTGCAGTTATAAAATTGTCTGCAGTTATAAAATAATGATTGAACATGAGACCTGATGTGGAGGCCTGTAACTTGGAAAGGAGAAGCAAGTCAGGTGGCTCTCTGCCAGATAACAAGCAGGCGAGTTGTTACTGGGAAAGATATAATGTCACCTAAAGAGTGGTGCTGGCTACAGATCCCAGGCAGCTGTGCTGGACGGTTTGCTTTTGCAGGTGTTGTTTCTGATCAAGAGAGGTTTATGAGGTAGGTGGATCAGACTTAACATCTCAGATATTGTCACTTTCTGTCCTGTGCAGTAATACCTGTTACTGGTAGTGATGAAACCCCTCTAGAAAGACAGATTCCTTTTCCTCTCCCTCATCAATTGCTTCAGCCAGGAATTGGGTTCTGTGTGCAACAGCAGATTTTGGACTATAATACGCTGCCCTCCAGTTGGGCAACTGGAGGAGTTTGGCTCCCAGGTCCTCTTTGAGGATCTACTTTTTGTATCACAAAATCATGTTCTTCAAAAGAGGTCTGCAGCAGGATATTTCAAAGTTGCTTCTGTTCAGTGAGGTTCTCCTGACAAAACAAGCACTGTAATTGAAATATGAATCCAATAAAAGTTTTCAGGAGTGGGGACTTCAGCAGCATACTTTGTTTGAACTCTCTAGTCTTTAGAATCACTTTTTTTCTTGCTAATCTCTAATCTCTGTTGCATTCTAGTAGCAATATGGGAAGCAGAGGTTAGCCAAAAAATGCCTTTTATATTCAGTTTCCTGGTTACAATGGCAGTTGGAATTTGGGACTCTTTTAGCCTCACCAGCAATCTGAATTTTCTCTGTGGTGTTTAATATTGTGAAAATAATGAAACTTATCCTGTACAACAGGGAGCTTGGAAATACAGTGAGCAGCCAAAGAGCTCACTAACAGGAGAACAGGTTATCAGGTATCAACAGCTCAGTGGTGCTGCCTCCTCACACGTTGGTACTCCATGGCAAAAGTAAAATAAGGTAGTTTGCCTCTGCTGTGCCATTGGTCAAAAGCAGGTGTGGAGATGATGGCTGCAGTGCAGCAGAAGCGCAGTAGGGTGGTTTTCTGCACAATGACATGTCAAATCATGGAAATCTAGTCTAGTCTATTTCTATTTCAAGGATATTTTATGGGGAGCATGTGACAATTTGCTTTGATGCAGTGTTATGGCCTTATTTTTGTGCCAGGTCCTGCGCTTGGGCCACAACAACCCAATGCATCGCTACAGGCTTGGGGAAGTGTGGCTGGAGAGCTGCCTGGCAGAAAAGGACCTGGGGGTGCTGGTCGACAGGAGGCTGAACATGAACCAGCAGTGTGCCCAGGTGGCCAAGAAGGCCAATGGCATCCTGGATTGCGTAAAGAATAGTGTGACCAGCAGAAGTAGGGAGGTGATTGTCCCCCTGTACTCACCACTGGTGAGGCTGCACCTTGAGTATTGTGTCCAGTTCTGGGCACCTCAACACAGGAGAGATCTCGAGGTGCTGGAGCGAGTGCAGAGGAGGGCTACAAAACTGGTGAAAGGCCTGGAGAGTAAGGCTTATGAGGAACGATTGAGGGAGTTGGGACTGTTTAGTTTGAGGCAGAGGAGGCTGAGGGGAGACCTCATCACTCTCTACAACTGCTTGAAAGGACATTGTAGAGAGGTTGGTGCTGGTCTCTTCTCACGGGCAATTAGTGATATAACAAGAGGGAATGGCTGCAAGCTGCAGCAGGGTAGGTTTAGTCTTGACATTAGGAAAAATTTTTTCACAGAAAGAGTAATCAGTCACTGGAATGGGCTGCCCAGGGAGGTGTTGGAGTCACCATCCCTGACTGTGTTTAAGAGTAGATTGGATGTGGTGTTGAGGGATATGGTGGAGGGGAGAACTTGTAGAGTAGGGCTGATGGTTGGACTTGGTAATCCCAAGGGTCTCTTCCAACCTATATGATTCTACAATTCTATGATTCTATTTTGTAGGGTGTAGACAAATAGCTGCTTAAGTGGCTTATGTGTCATTTTATCTGTGCTTTTGAGGGGAAAAGAATAGATACTTCCTTAAACTTACAGTAACATTTACTGTAGCTCTCTGGAGGAGATCATAGAGAGAAAGAGATGTGGCACTGACTGGAGTTTATATACTAATTGGTCTGTACAGTGGAAAACATCAGGTTTTCCTAAGCAAACAGGATAGCAAAATTCTACTATAGCTCTCATTGACTCTGCTGATCTTCTGATGAGCAGCACTCTCACTCATTTCAAATTGTTTCATCTCATCTACTTCCTTCTTAAAAAATGTTTCAAACATTCAGGTAAAAAAATCAGAATATTTAAAGTGCAAGATAGACTACTATACATTCATCCCAATTCTGTTACCTTACAGCTATACACCAGCTAGTAGAATCACATAATAAAATTTTGATATTGAAATTTCTATAATTGAAACCATCTTCTTGTAATACCACTTTGTGTCAAGTATTCCTTCCCTCTGACCTCATTAGGTGTGCCTAGTCATTAGATACCGTGTTACTAACGAGTTTTAACTTAGAAGCTGATTTGATTAATGATTGGTTGGACTGAGGTTTTACTGTGTAGGATTAGCTAGATTTAAAAATGGCAAAGTGCCACAGTAGCATTAATGCCAGACTTTAATGAGAAGCAGAAGTAAACTCCAAGGACCCTTATGATTTTAATATGGACTGAACTTATGTGCTGATTACCTTAATGTCCTGTCCTATTTTATATATGAATATTCCAATAATTTTTAGAGAATAGTAGCCTAGACTGCATATTAAAAATATATAATCTCAAGTGTATAACCCTCTATTGCTAATGAAACATAAATTTTGATAATTTTAGAATAGAATTTATTCAGTGTTATCAAATAGAGAAAAATGCTTCATAGTGGCTTGGGCCTTTCTAAGTAAGAAACAATACAAAAGTTTGAAAAAAACAGACTGGCAAATATTTCTCCTAATTAATAACGTACTGACATTGTAGATGAAAAATCCATTTTCCCTATTTTTGTGTTGTCTGCTACTTGAATTTCCTTTTACTGCCTTCTTAGTTAATTTAGTTCTCCTGAAAGTTTACAATGCTGGCACCTCTAGAGATTAATAACCTTATTTTTTTACCACTGATCACGTATTTCAATATATGATACTGCCAAGAAAACCCAGACTGTTCTCACTCCAGACAGCATTCAGTCATCTCCTTAAATCCTACTAGAGTTGATAGGATTTAAGCACATACTTAAAAGGTAATGCATTGCTGAATGTGGGCCTTTGTATCTAGCATTTTTTCAGTCCATGGTATCTTTGCTGAGAGGAGTAAAGGGCACTGATTTATTGTTAGAGCTGAACAGGGAAAAACTTACCCATACCAGGAGTCTGAGATATTTTTTTTTCCGGCATTGATCCTGATTGCCTGATTTTTGGTTATTTTTCAGTGATCTTCCAATAACAAAGTGTGTAATGAAATTTTGTAATATGCTGTGAGAATTAGGCACAGTGCCTAATAATAAGAACTAATAGCAGTTCTTCACAGAAGCGGCACTGTTTCTGGCAAAGCACGCAGGATGACATCCAACCAAATGCTTGGGCTGCGATGCCTAATTTCTCGTAGAAATCACAGATATATTGGACTTGACTTAAATAGGATTACTCACTCAAGCAAGTTTACGCAAGGGTCTAAGGCATGTATCCAGCTTTCAGTGAGTTAGGAGTCTACGTACTCGTTTGGCGCGGAGCCCCAGCACTTGCATAACGTTGCTTGCGTGAGTTACCCTGCCCAAAGCAAGACCTACATCAACATGGTTACTCACACCAGCAAAATAGTGCCTATGGACGAGTGATGACAGTTGAGGATCCTGCTTCCTCTAGTACCACATCATTGAAAACTTCTGTTTTCACTGATGATCAAAGCTCGTTAACCATTAGCATTACCTTTGCAGTTCCCATCAATAATTTCTGTGCCACTGAGCTTTTTGGCTGCAGCCTAATATCACTTCTGTATTCCTTACTTAATTGACTGTGGTATTCTTTTTCCTTTCTTTTTAGGAAGGCGGCCAGCAAAAACAAAGGAAAAGAAAAAGAAGAAAAAGAATTTGATGGAAAGGGCTCAGAAGCAGCACAGCATCTTCTTAGCAACAGATAAAACAAGCCAGTAAAGACTTGATTTTCTTTAATATATTTTTTTTTGCGAAGTGCACAAAAGCTGCTACATGCTCCTGCCCATGGATGCACTACGAATCAGCTGCTTTGACAGTATTGGTGGCAAATAACTTGTGAAAAAAAAGCCCACAAGCTTGTTTGTTTTATTTATATATTTTTTTTTATTTTATATTTTTCTTCTCATTTTTGACCTGAAGACTTCAAGTTCAGGAAAGCACTGAGTTGAATCAGTGTAAGTGGTGCTGAAGTGCATGAAAGGTTTTTTCCCGAGTGCCTGGTCAGCGTGTTGCCGTGAAAGGGAAGCAGGAAAGAAACCTATGTACCATCATTAGGCGGACTTGTGCATATTTAAATAAAAAACAAACAAAAAAAGAAGTCTTGAAGGTATATGAAGGTGTAGGTACTGTTGCATTTATGGCCTTTTGTTTCCTATTTTTGTACATTTCAAGAGCGAAAGGGTATGATTTACCTTTTTAGTGTTAATGTACGTTGTTCTCAGCATCTGCTACATTGAAACTGTTGTATAATAAAATTGCTTTAAGAAAATATACCACAGGAATTACTGCTTAGACTTACAGAAGCACAACAGACGCTATGTGTACATATTACCCTGTCTACCTATAAATGAACATATTTACTGTACATCTATGCATTTTTATGTATAATACTTTATACATTGTTTAAAGTTATGTCCTGTTGGTTCTAGTAATATACTTAAAAATAATCCAGTAAATGTTTAATTTTTACTATGTTCTAAGTATCTTCTCATATTTCTCAATAGTTACAAGCTGGATTTTTTTTTTTCTCATTTGTAAAGCACATTCAGATGGCTAAACTACCTTGTCCTGACCCTCGCAATGGAGTGTCAGCTCTGAAATATAGTCGCCAGACTGGTCAACTGCGAGTCTCTTCTGCTATTCTGTACTCCTATCTCCATGTATTTTTGTCTCAGAACAAGAAGTGTAACGTTTTTAATATGAGGCACTATGATGACAGATGTTTTGAGTGTCGGGAGAGAAATTATATGGAAAGTTCTCGGTATCTAAAATTGTATGTGTAGTTTTTTCAAATATAATGCACAATGTTTTATTTCTGTTAGTCCTGATCCAGTCAGATATGGCAAACTAATACCTGAATAGGGGAAAAACAAAAGAACAAGCTAAGACTGGTCATTCAAAAGTGTAGCAAATCCCAGACAATGTCCCAGTATTGCCAGTTATTTGTATAAGTTTAGCAAATTTAATCTGCATTGGTTGTTTGGTTTGGGTTTTTTGGGAAGAGGGGTGGAGATGCATTTCTGTGTAGGATGTTAAAATGGCTCAGGATGTGTAATTTGGTAATCTAGCATTATTGGGCTTGCATTCAAGGACATTTTTAAATATCTGTTGGTCAAGGACATTTTTAAATATCTGTTGGGAAAAGCCCACAATAAATGGCGGCCATTTATGCTGTCACTTAGAGAAGTTCTTCCAGTTATAGGACTAAAACTTGACCTACGCAAAGCAAGGAAAAGGTAAAACAGACCACAAGCTCCTGCAAGACTCTTTTTGACATATACTTTAGGAAAATCCCACAAATTTCAGTTTTAGTTTTAGGGTTATAAGCATTACAAATAAACTAAGGAAATAAAGCATCTATAAGCACAAATATATCCATATTCAGTTAAGACATGTATTGCTACAGAAAGGCACAGTGGTTAGGCACATATGAATGTTCCATGGAACTGCTTGTGGACTTCCACAAAGCATGAGGTTTTCACCATTTTTCATTTAGAATATGTCATATTTACCTGGAACATAATAATATTAAGGACAGTAAAATTTTCTGATCCTGGACTGCTCTTTTGGACATTAAATACTCACTTTAAAATAAAATAGGACAATAAAAACTATAGCTGCCTCTTTGCTTACTAATTATCAAATTTGTCTGTAAGTGCAGTGAATGCCCTCATACAGTCCTTTCAGTAGTGATTACAAATATTGTATTAGGCATGTCATGGAAAGAATGATACAAAATACAATAAAATTATGTCACAAGCTTCTGAGTAGAATATTTTTGGTCCTTTTAATTCAGAGAGTATATTCCTTTGGAACAGCATACGCATAGAAGAATTGTAGAAGGTGAGTGAATGCAGATTTTCTCCTATTGGCATGGAAACTTTGGGGAATTTTCAAACATGTATTCAAACATATATTTGAAAAAGCACTGTACATTAGATACATTAAT
>VZTM01036618.1:14443-90702 GCA_013400555.1 Jacana jacana
GAGGTGCTGGAGCGAGTGCAGAGGAGGGACATGGAGCTGGGGAAAGGCCTGGAGAATAAGGCTTATGAGGAGCCATTGAGGGAGTTGGGGTTGTTTAGTTTGAGGAAGAGGAGGCTGAGGGGAGACCTCATCCCTCTCTCCAACTGCTTGAAAGGGCATTGCAGAGAGGTTGGTGCTGGTCTCTTCTCACGGGCAATGAGCGCTAGAAGGAGAGGGAATGGCTGCAAGCTGCAGCAGGGTAGGGTTAGGCTGGACATGAGGAAAAAGTTTTTCCCAGAGAGAGTGGTCAGTCAGTGGAATGGGCTGCCCAGGGAGGGGGTGGAGTCCCCATCCCTGACTGTGTTTCAGAGTAGATTGGATGTGGTGTTGAGGGATCTGGTGTAGGGGAGAACTTGAGGAGTAGGGCTGATGGTTGGACTGGATGATCCCAAGGGTCTCTGCCAACCTGAATGATTCTCTTCTATCTCATTGTAGGCCTTTCCTTTTGGGCTGGATCTAATGGGCGAGTCGTGGCTCAGGAGCTTCAGCTGGTGTTTACTCATCCCTGGCTTTAACAGTTGGGCGGAAATTCGTTCCTCCCGTTTAACCCTTGGCTGTCTCCCTGCCCCGGTGGCCTTTTCCTTTTCCTGGCAGAGTGGTGTTTCTGAAGGTGGGGGAATTACCCACCCCCCCTCGCTGCTGGGTTGTGTTTTCCCTGAACTGCTGTGATTGATCCAATTCACACCCTCTGAGCAGTCTTTTTCACTTAAGAGAGTAGATGTGATAAAATGTACTTGGAAAACAAATTTGTTATTCCTTAATATTTTCAAACTCCCTAGTCTCCCATATCTATTGTATTTTTTTAACAGAAACATCCAATTGAACTCTTTTGTAAGAGCTTTGTATCTCGATTTCTCTCTTAATAGCTGGCTTCTGGGCTGCAGAACTCAACGCACAAATATAATAGCTTTAAGCATCATATAATGCTTTCTATTCCCAGGATCTGGAAGCCCTAGAGAGCTTTATGTTTGCAGCTCTGTGGAAGCAGAGCCATCTGGGAGGTGGAGAGATGGTTATGGTCTGGAGGAGCAGCATCGCGCTTCCGTCTGGGAGCACAGCGCTGGGCTGAGACTGGTGCGGGGCCCGGGGAAAGATGGCTGGAAGGTTCACGAAGTCACTGGAATTCAATGGATAGACTGGATGGATGGGCCAATGTTAATGGCATGGCCTTCAACAAGGCCAAGTGCCAGGTCCTGCCGTTGGGCCACCCCAACCCCATGGATGGCTCCAGGCTTGGGGCAGTGTGGCTGGAGCTGCCTGGCAGAAAAGGCCCTGGGGGTGCTGGGTGACAAGGGGCTGAAGATGAGCCAGCAGTGTGCCCAGGTGGCCAAGAAGGCCAAAGGAATCCTGGCTTGCATAAAGAATAGTGTGACCAGCAGAAGCAGGGAGGTGATTGTCCCCCTGTGCTCAGCACTGGGGAGGCCACCCCTTGAGTCTGGTGTCCAGTTGTGGGCACCTCAGCACAAGAGAGATCTGGAGGTGCTGGAGCGAGTGCAGAGGAGGGACACGGAGCTGGGGAAGGGCCTGGAGAATAAGGCTTATGAGGAGCCATTGAGGGAGTTGGGATTGTTTAGTTTGAGGAAGAGGAGGCTGAGGGGAGACCTCATCCCTCTCTCTAACTGCTTGAAAGGGCATTGCAGAGAGGTTGGTGCTGGTCTCTTCTCACGGGCAATGAGTGATAGGAGAGGGAATGGCTGCAAGCTGCAGCAGGGTAGGGTTAGGCTGGCCATGAGGAAAAAGTTTTTCCCAGAGAGAGTGGTCAGTCAGTGGAATCAGCTGCCCAGGGAGGGGGTGGAGTCCCCATCCCTGACTGTGTTTCAGAGTAGATGGGTTGTGGTGTTGAGGGATCTGGTGTAGGGGAGAACTTGTAGAGTGGGGCTGATGGTTGGACTTGATGATCCCAAGGGTCTCTTCCAACCTGAATGATTCTATGATGCTATGATTCTAATTCAGCTCCTCAGGTTCTTCCATTGTTGAAAGCTGATGAAATTTGGTTCTTACTCAGGATGAAATTTGCCCAAAGGTTTGGCTTCATTTACTTGTAGAGTCAAATTGAGCTCATTCGAGAGAAGGTCACTTTGCAAACGGAGGTGTAGTCTGCTTGAACTAACTGGCCTGGATTCTTACCCTTTTCAGTTAAAATGGAGTTGTTTTCATGGAGTAGCCCTGTGTGGTGGAGGCAGTGCTGGGTTAGGGCCCAGGAGTTCTCACTGTTGTCAAAGGGGTTTGAGGAGCTTCTGTTCCTGCCCCATTTCCCTGCCTGTGCCGTGTCGCAGTGGTTGGGCACCGACTGTTGGTGTCACTCACCACGTGTTCGTCTGTGTTGAGTTTCACCCGTGCTCAGCACACCCACCACATCATCAAGGGAAATCTGCCTTCCTGTGCAATCAGATGCCTTGATTCTAGCAGAGCAGTACTTATTTTAAACCTCTTTTAAAAGTAATAATGCTTTTGTTTTTTATTTTTCCAGGGCAGTAAAGCAGTAAATTGGAAAAGCTTCCTCGATACTTTCAGGAAATGGCAATTTCTGGTTATGCCTTTTCTGAAGTCTGCAATGAAAGCATTAATGTTTCTGTGAAATGGAAAGGTTTTAAAGGTGCTCCAGAAATGGAAACTGATCTAGAAGGAAAGCTTGGGCTTTGGAGGGATCTGTTTTCCCATGGAAAACGCTTTTCCTTCTGGACGTAGTAAAGGCTGAATAATCTGCCTTAGAACTTGACTCTCAGGTCTCAGGGCTTTAAACCCCTGGAATCTGCAGACCTAATTCCATCCTTCCCAGCAAATCTCTGGTGCTGGTTTTCCTTGTAAAATCAATGAACGGGGATAAAGGAGAAAAACAAGCTTTAGGATCCGTGAGCAAAAGGGAGAGATGGTGCTTTTGCAGGTAGCCAGAAGAAAGGAAATGGGAGCTGTTTTCCTCAGCCCAACCTGCTGTTCTTTTTCTATGTGCTGGCTTCTAAAATGTTGTTTGTTCTCCAGCTCTGGCTGGGAGGAGGAGACGGGCATCACCTGAGCTCAGCGGTGTGTGAGCAGGAGAGAGGGAGCGAGGCTGTCTCTCGAGCACCCCAGGTGTAGCTTCTCTCTACCAGAGCATCCCTGTCTGCTCTTAACGTTAGACCTTGCATCTTTTATTTCCAGTGGTCGTCCTTTCTACCTGAATGGTCTCACTGCTCTGTAGTTGTAACATTGTCTGGTTGGATTGTGGTGACTGTCCCATGAGCTGGGACCTTACGTACGGAGGGTTTGGATCGGGGTCAGGAGTTGCTTGTCTCAGCGCTGATTGAAATCTGGGAGTGAACACCCGAAGCTCGTACTAAAGCTGGTGGTTATTGACACCCTGACAGTGCTCTTCAGTTGTGAGGATGGACATCACACTGCTCCCTTCCCAAATTCATGAAATAATTAGTCATTGGATAAAAGAAAAACGGGCTTAGATGGGGTTGAATTAGCCCCATAATTTACTTGGACGTTAACCTGCTTTTTAAACTTTAACTTCTTACATGTTTTCAGCTCATTTTGTTTAGTTAGTAAATACAGCTGGGAATTTTCCTGTGCTGCTTCCCTTTTTGCCCAGAACAGCCACAAAGTGAGAGCCACCCCAGCTGATGTCCCCATGAGCTCTGTGAGCCTCGGGAGGAAGCACCTCTCTGGGTGCTGGTCGGTCTGGGTGACCCAGAGCTGCAGAAACACGGGGTTCTTCTCAGCTCTTGACTTGGTGCTCATCTATAAGCACTTAAAAGTACGTACAGTCATTTGATCTCCTGGATCTGGGGGTTTTCAGTCTGCTCCAGGGCAGGACAGTGTGTTGGTGGCAGGACTTCCCAAAGGGTGATGTCCCTTCTGGGTAGGTGGCTGCAGGGAGACCTGAGCTGCACCATGGGTGTCTCGAAAGAGGAAGGCTGAGAGCAGCAGACAAAGGGACAGTGTGGTGGTTCCTGGTGCTTCTGCACTGTTATGGCTTGGGTTCAGAGCAGTTTGAGGAAGAAGAGAAGAATTAGCTACACTTACTTTCATTTTTTCTTTAAGCCAGGAGTATTTTTAGCCCTGCAGGTTTTCCTCAGGCGAGAAGGCAGGAACGATCAGCTGAAAGCCCAAATCTCTCGGGACCAAAAGTGCTCATTCCCTTGGAGCTGAGGTATCTCACGGTGATAACTGGAATATGCAGTTCAGAGGAAACCTTGAAGTGTCTCCAGAACTGCTCAAAAAAAAAAAAAAAAAAAGAGATATCCTTAAATTTTCCATTGTATAAAGTGTGTTTTAGTCATCCAAGGTGGCCTGTTGGCAGGGACCTTCTCAGTGAATGCTCTTTCTTCCCTTTGTGGTAGGATCAAACAGTTTGCAGGCTGTTGGGTGGCCAGTAAGTCCAGCCCAGTTGCTGCCCATGAGAGATGATGAGAAACAACTTCATATTCTTTCTTACAGTGACTTCTATTCTGTTGGGTCAGCTCTGGCATGGTTTAACTTATTACTGTAGGCACAGCCCTTGGGTTTAGTCCATGTCCCTGTCATTTAACCACTTGGTTTTTCTTCTTTCATCTCCCTGTGTAGGATCTGAGGCCTTCAAGGTGAGGGACATCTCTTCCAGGGTGGTGCTTGGGGCCACCTCTGTTGATGTTGAAATAGTGTGCAACAGTATTGCCATTGAACTGGCTGCTGCTAATTGCTCTTCCTGTGGTGGGATTGTCCCTGTTCTAGTTTCTCTTGTCTGGCTGAAAGGGGTACTGCAGCCATTCCCTCTCCTTCTATCGCTCCTTGCCCGTGAGAAGAGACCAGCACCAACCTCTCTGCAATGCCCTTTCAAGCAGTTGGAGAGAGGGATGAGGTCTCCCCTCAGCCTCCTCTTCCTCACACTAAACACCCCCAACTCCCTCAATCCATCCTCATAAGCCTTATTCTGCAGGCCCTTCCCCAGCTCCGTGTCCCTCCTCTGCACTCGCTCCAGCCCCTCCAGATCTCTCGTGTGCTGAGGTGCCCAGAACTGGACACCAGACTCAAGGGGTGGCCTCACCAGTGCTGAGCACAGGGGGACAATCCCCTCCCTGCTTCTGCTGGTCACACTATTTTTTATACAAGCCAGGATGCCCTTGGCCTTCTTGGCCACCCTACTGCGGGCCCTGCCGTTGGTTCTGGGATGAATCTCAGCAGCTCACTTTGGGGCAGGATTTAGGAGGATCCAGGACTGAAGCTCTCTGGGCTCTGGTTATCCCTCTGCGGCTCAGAATGGTCCCCATGAGCCACCCAGGCTGGGTCTTGCTGCCGGTTTGAAGGGCAGATCTGCCGAGGAAGGGGCTGCTGTGCGTGAAGCCTGAGGAAGTGCTGCATTTGCAGGGGTAGTTCATATGTTTGCAAAGGCTGTTTCATGCTGAAAAGCGTGAAGCTTCAGTCGTGATGAGCAGGTGTTTGGCAAGTGAAGAGACATCACACCATCAGCTGGGAGAGAGGAGAAATCTGCTGCTGGAGCCTTGATTCAGAAGTGGTGGCTGGTGTTCAGGAAACTTTCATTTGAAGAGTTTTCTGAAGTTCTTTGCTTGCAAATGAAAGGAGAGAACCCTGCTGGGCTCCCAGTCTTGTGCTTAGAGATGATGCTGTGCAGCAGGATCTGTTTCTAGGAGGCCTGGGAAGAGGCTGGTGATGGGGTTATCTCAGTAGGTCCCAGGAGGACTTGAGTCCTGCATCCCTCTCATCTTTGTGTTTAAAGCCGCCCTGCAAATTGATCAGTGTCTCCCTGGCTCTTCATTATTATGGAGTTACAATGTAGCCTTTTGCTCTTCCCAGAGTCTAATTTAATACTGAACTTATGAAAGTGACTTGAAATAAAGCCACCAGTATAAATTTCACTCAAAGTGAAACTGTAACTTCAAACCTCGCAAGGGACCCTGGAGGAGGCGTCAGGCTTTACGATGGAATCACAGAAGGGTTTTGGTGGGAAAGGACCTTCAAAGGCCATCTAGTCCAACCCCCTGCCACGAGCTGGGACATCTTGAAACTAGAAGAGGTTGCTCAGAGCCCCATCCAACCTGGCCAGGAATGTTTCCAGGGATGGGGCATCCGCCACCACTCTGGGAAACCTGGGCCAGGGTGTTGCCACCCTTAGTGTAAAGCATTTCTTCTTTATATCAGTCCAGATCTCCCCTCTTTTTAGCTTACCTCTTAACTTGTGGCTATGTGCCCTGCTAAAATGTCTGTCCCCAGCTTTCCTGGAGCCCCTTTAGGGACTGGAAGGAGCTCTAAGGTCTCCCTGCAGCCTTTTCTTTTCCAAGCTGAACCCCCTCAGCTCAGCTTTCACAGTGATTTATGTTCCTCCCAGTACCCAGCTTGTTTCCAGTATGCTTCTGAGCTCTCAAATGGATGGGCTTAGGCTCTCAGTCAACCACTGTGCTGTGTTCCCTGCCTTTATTTTGCCTCTGTGTCCCCCCGGTGCTGCCCTGGCTGGAGCAGCAGCAGGTTGCCCCATCTGCTGCAGCTGGGGCTGGGGCTCAGCGTTAGTGCCCCTTGCTGTGCCAGCTCTTTCTCTTTAGCATTCCCATGGGTGTGTGTGTGTGTGTGTTTGGCTTGGCCAGCGTGAATGATCACTTTTGAAACATTCCTGCAGATTTGAAAGCTTTCCCTCCTGGAAAAGAAAAGAGAATGAAGTCCATCTGCCCCTTCATCCCGGAAGGCTGACAGAGGGGCTCTAACGTGTGGGTGCTATGGGCTGAAAGATGCTGTTGGAAGGAAGAGGTGGGATTTCCTAAAGGCAGCCTTGCTCTGACTCTGCCCTCACAGAACACAGTGGCAAAAATGGCAATGATTTTTGTGAAAGCTGGAGCGGTCTGGGAAGGTGCCACCCGTGCCCTCTCCTTTACAGCGTATTATTCAGAGAGGTTTCGGTGCTGTAGGAGCTGAGAGGGAGCAGCAAGCCCGGGAGACGGGGTGGTCAGCTGTTTGTGCAGCCCTTTTTGGAGGGAGAAGTAGGTCAGTGTCAGCAAGTGGCTCTTGTGAAGCTTCGCCCTGAGAGCGGAGCAGAGCTGGGGGTCTGCTTCCTGGCCGCTCGCTTCGTCCAGCGCTACGTGTTTCGCCTTCAAACCCGGCGTCTGAGGACGTCAATCCCTGCAGAGCCTTGCTGTGACAGCCCCTTTCCTCCAAGGGTCTGAGCTGGGAATCCTCTAACACAAAGTAATTAACTAATTACTGCTGCAGGTGGGGCTGGACGTGTAAAAAGAGAGGGGAGGAGATGCTGCTGAGGGGTTCCCGCTTCCGATCCGCCTTTTCTTTACAAGTGACCCCAGATTGTTTCTTCTGGTGTTGAAGCTGCTCTGAGGAGTTAATGCAGTGTCTCATCGATTCACAGTCAAGGTGGTGCAGTAGTTTTGAACCAAAAGGTGAACTAATTGGTTTTGACCCTCTTTTTGAGGACCTCAGAGTATTTGACAAAGAGCTAGCTCTGTCTCCTGCGAAGGTTTGCTGTCTCTCCAGCAAACGATGCCAGGTATTTGAGTATGTTCAGTTCCAAACAAACCTCAAACTTCAGATCTGTGTGAGTGAAGTGTCAGAAATAAGCACCCCTTTCCTCCTTCCTTTTATGTTTTTATTGTGTTTAACTTGGGGGGGTTCCCCCCTTCTTCTTTTTAATCTATTTTTTTAAGTTTGAGGTTTGGGTCTGATTGAATTTGAGGGGCCAGGGGGGCTCCTCTAAGAGCTCTCTCGTGTCCCTGCCCCGGCTCACTCCCACGCTCAGGTCTTATTTCAAGTCAGAGCTGTGATATATTTTAAGCCAGACCAACAAAAAGGTGCTTCATTTTTTCCTGTCTCCCAGCCTCCTTCTTTTGAGACCATCAAGAGGCATGTCCTGAAGGTCTGTCCCTGGCAGCGTGGGGCTGTGGGCACGGGCTCAGCGTGGGTGTCCCCGTTCACCCCTATGAAAGTGGGGTGGTTGGAGGGCACGGGTCGATCTGTTTTGTGTGGTGACATCTTTTGCTCCCCTTACAAGCAACACTGTAAGCTGCTTGGTGTCCTGCTGAAGAAGAAGTTGCTCCTGATTATATTTCTGGTCTCAGCTGCTATTTGTAA
This sequence comes from Jacana jacana, assembly GCA_013400555.1. Classification (NCBI taxonomy): domain Eukaryota; kingdom Metazoa; phylum Chordata; class Aves; order Charadriiformes; family Jacanidae; genus Jacana; species Jacana jacana. The sequence continues at coordinate 22,532 of VZTM01036618.1, forward strand.
CCCCTCAGATCCCTTGGGAATTACCCAGGAATGCTGCAGGCAAGGGAACCGGAGCGGATGAAGTGAATTCCCCGAGGTTGTGCGGAAGGTCTGAGACGCAGCTGGGAATAAAGCCCCAGTCACCCGACACCCCGTCCCTTGCTTTAACTACTGTACAAGAATTTCCTCCTACTGTGTCTCTAATAGAAACTGCAGGGCCAAATTAAGTGGGCAGATTGTAATCACTGCTGCTGAGCTATCCCAGCTGTGGAATTACTGCCACCCTCTGCTCTTTGCTACTAATTTGGAAAGTTTGCTGCTTCTTCCCCTCCAGTGCTCCACCTTGCCTCATTCCAGGCTCTGCAATGTGGGGAAAGAGCCCAGATGTCCTGTCTGGGGGCAGGAAGCAGGACTCGGCTACCCCTGATTTGTGAAGCTAAAACTAATGAGGGCATTAATAGGGATCTCTGCCTGCAACTGGGTGGGCAGCTTGGCCTCTCCAGGGGCATCTTCCTTGTGGGAAGCAAAGAGTGCAGGGTGCAGGCAGGCAGCTCGTTCGGTTGATTCTGCTGTGGTTTGATTTATTCTTCTATTTGTATTGCAGGAGTGCCTGCAGGCCTGAGCAGGGCTTGGGCCCCCTGTTAGGACACCATGGCACGACATGGGGGCATTGCAAAGGTCTAACCCAGCCTAAATTTGTTCTAGATGAGTTTAAGAGTGAGCAAGTGTGGCAAAGGAAACAGAAGGCAGCAGCCATGTGACATACACCAGCGACGAACCTAGATTGTTTATCATCCATTCCCAGCACAATTAGTGTCCTCAGCTCATCCTTGGCTGGATCCTCGCCGTCTCACGCTGGCCTCGCTGGGAGTATCGTGGAAGGGTTGGTGGGCAGTGGGGAGAGCCAGGCTTCGTCCTCTACCTAACCCAGCTTGGTCTGTTGAGCTGCTGCTTGGGCAGAATCCAGTGGCAAATTCACTGGACAGTCTTTGAAAGGCCCTTTGAGTCCCCTTTCCAGTGACTTCATATCAGGGATAGTGCATGGGAGAGCACACGTGGGCATTTGGGGGACTGGAGAGTGTCTGGAGGGTGTCTAGTGTTAGGGCTGGGGAGGGGGGGGAGGAACAAGATGCTTACGTTCCCCGCAGCAGTGGTTGTAGTAATGTTGCTATGGCCACAAATCTCCCTCAAATTGCTGCAGCCAATTCATGAATCTCCTTTTTTTATTACATCCTAACATTGGAAATCAGCAAGGCTGCCAGAAACCTCCCCCAAGGCAAATCTCTACCGCTGGAGACATCAAGATGTGCAGCAGAGGTTGGAGCGAGGTAGGAAGTACTGCCTTAGCAGGGGGATGCTGGAAAAGGAATCTCTTGTTGCTGTAGTTTTGGGATGCTTTTGAGGCTGAAGTAATTAAATGAATCCTAAATATCTAGCTGCTCGCTTACATCCCCCAACTCCCTATTAATTAGTTACTCCTGCCTCCAGGGTAATTGGAGTATCAGTGTACCTGAGTTGGAGGCAGTTCTCGTCCTGTGAGCTTTACCCTGCTCTGCTTTCTCAAGGGAGCTGTGGGGCTGGGGGAAGCTTCACTGTCCCCTTCACAGCAGTGGGGTTCCCCAGGCCAGGCTCTGAGATGCCTGGCGATGCCTCCTGCTGCTGCAGCGCCCCAGAGGCTTTTATTTTCCCCTTTGGTTTGTAGCTTTACTCTCTCACAAAAAAAACATGTACCACATGGCTTGTCGTGGGCAGCCCGGCCCAGCAAGTGTCCCTTCTGGAGCCTCCAGCAATTCCAGCCCCGAGCACTGGAGGGTGAGGGACTTCTGCTTGTTTTCCTTTCTGTTTTCAGTCGAGTTCCACATCTTGCCTCAAGTCACTGGGCCAGAAAAACTCTTACATTTGTGGGTGAAGAGGAAGAGAACAGGAAAAAGCAGCTCCCAGGTGAATCGGTCTTGGGGTTCTGTCAGGGCTTTGGGAACAAGGCTGTAAACAAGACTCCTGAACACAGAATCACAGACTGATATGGGGTTGGAAGGGACCTCTGGAGGTCATCTCCTCCAACCCCCTGCCAGAGCAGGTCCACCCACAGCAGGTCCCACAGGAACGTGTCCAGGTGGGTTGGAATGTCTCCAGAGATGGAGACTCCCCCACCTCTCTGGGCAGCCTCTGCCAGGGCTCTGCCACCCTCACAGGGAAGAAGTTCCTCCTCAGGTTGAGATGGAACTTGTTCTGTTCCAGTTTGTGTCCATTCCCTCTTGTCCTGTCCCTGGGCCCCACTGAGAAAAGCCTGGCCCCATCCTCCTGACACCCCCCCTTGAAGGATTTCTGGGTGTTGATCAGATCCCCCTCAGCCTTCTCTTCTCCAGACTGAACACACCCAGGTCCCTCAGCCTTTCCTCAGCAGAGAGATGCTCCAGACACCTTTTTGCCTGGGAGGAGAAATGGTTGTGCCCTCTGAGTGTCTAGGTTAAGCACAGCTTAGCTGTTGGGCATCTTTTCTTCTTGGGCTGCCTCTTTTTTGTGGGTATCACGTAATTCTTTCTTGTGCAGCGCTGTGAGTTTGCATGCAGGTATCAAAGGCTCAGCATCAGGGAGAGCGAGCTTTCAGCACAAGGGTTGGGTTCAGGGTGTTGTTCAGGACATGTGGGGTGAGATAAACCACTGACGTATCCAGTTTGGGACTGGGAGCTCAAGGGATGTGGATGGAGAGTTTGGGCAGCAAAAGGAGGGAGCATTTTGAGGTGACTCTACATAAAGAAGTAGAGGAAGAAATCCTAGTGTAGCTACAGGAACTTCCTGGAGAACTTCTCTGATGGGTGGGAGAAGACCAAATCCAGAGAAAGTGGATGAGAAATGGGGTAAGGATTGTGGTGGAACTGGAAGCAGAGGGGGGAAGTATGCTGGATGAGGAATGGTGAACAAGGAGGTGGGGTCAGATTGTAGGCAGAGGCCCTGTGCCCTGATTTCATTCTTTTTCCCCCCCTGTTTGTTCTTCCTTCTCTCTCATGCCAGTTGTGCTAACCTTACTGAGACTTTCAGTTAATTTCTGAGAAGATTAAAAGAAATAAACCCTTTCTGCAGCTTCAAAAGCAGGAAATCCTCATTAGCTGTGGTGTGGCCTTATCAGCCTGTTCTCACGCTCGTGGTCTGAGCTTCGCTGCCCTGAAGTCCCTTCCCATGGCTCGGACAGGACTGTGGTGGCTCGTGTGAGCTGTGTGTCTGGCTAGAAAAACCAAGGCCATGCTGACCAGAGAGACTCAGGCCACTCCAGCACTCACCAGCCTGACCAGTGGGATGGTCTTTTTTTCCCATATCGAAGGTGAGTCCTCATGTTCACCCCACAAAGCAGTGATGTTCGTTTCTTTCCCACCCAGAACTTGTGTTTAGGGTGGATCCTTCAGAGCCCTTTTGGCTGCTTTTTGCAGAGGGCACAGCATGGAGCAGACAGCACTCAGGGCTTCTGGTGTTCCCTGTGAAAGAGGCAGCTCTGGTTCCTCTGGTACAGATGATTCCCTGTGGTACAACTGAACACAGAAGGAACGTGCTGCTTTTTACCCAGGACTCAATGCTTGTTCCTTTCCCCGTGGTTGAGGTCAGCTGCTTCGGAGCCAGCCCTGATCGTGAGGTACAGCGGGTTTTGGACCTGGGGATCCTGGTGGGCAGCAGGATGCCCATGAGCCAGCACTGTGCCCTCATGGCCAAGAAGGCCAATGGCATCCTGGGGTCTATTAGAAGGGGGGTGGTCAGTAGGTGGAGAGAGGTTCTCCTCCCCCTCTACTCTGCCCTGGTGAGACCCCATCTGGAATATGGTGTCCAGTTCTGGGCCCCTCAGTTCAAGAGGGACAGGGAACTTCTGGAGAGAGTCCAGGGCAGGGCTACAGAGATGATGAAGGGAGTGGAGCATCTCCCAGAGGAGGAAAGGCTGAGGGAGCTGGGTCTCTTGAGCTTGGAGAAGAGGAAACTGAGGGGTGACCTCATGAATGTTGATAAATCTGTAAAGGGTGAGTGTCAGGAGGATGGAGCCAGGCTCTTCCCAGTGACACCCAATGACAGGACAAGGGGCAATGGGTGCAAGCTGGAACAGAGGAGATTCCAGTGAAATATGAGGAAAAACTTCTTCAGAGTGAGAGTGACTGAACAGTGGCAGGGGCTGCCCAGGGAGGTGGTGGATTCTCCTTCTCTGGAGACATCCCAAACCCGCCTGGAGGCGTTCCTGTGTGACCTGCTCTGGGTGTTCCTGCTCTGGCAGGGGATTGGACTGGAGGAGCTTTCAAGGTCCTTCCCAGTCCTTGAGATTCTGTGATTCTGTGATTTGTGGCAAGACCACCTTAGTGCCCTCCTGCCTCCAAATGACCTGCTGCAGGGCTTGCTTTGGCTCAGGATCTTCTCTAGAAAAACCTTCCAGGGTTATTCTCTCTGCCTGTTATCAAAATAGAAATCAAAAATAGCAGAGATCCTCCTTTGTGCTTCTGTGGAGGCTGGGGGGGGGCGAAGGGCCGTGTAGAAACATGGATGTAATCAGTGTTTAGTGTTCATACTCTGTGCTTCAGCCTTGACCCCCTTTAACTTGATTGTCCTGAGATTACTTACATGAAAGAGACGGAGGTTCGTTCTGTTAATTGGCTCTGAAATTACTGCATTAAATGTCTGTAATTGCTATTATTACTCTGGTCTTGCTGTGTCCCCGGGTTTCCAGCGAGCAGAAACATGGAAACCTGTGCTTTTGGTTGCGGTTGCTGGTGGAGCCTCAACGTGAGGTTGGTGTTTGATGCTTCTTTTAGCCAAGAGTGGGTTCGGTGCCATGGAGGAGGGGAGGACATCCCTGCTGGAAGGTCCCCGTGGCCTCCAGGGAGAGCTCCCTGCTCAGACTGAGGTGGGACTTCTCTGGCAGGCCCTCTCCTGCTTAGATCCCGAGGTGACCCTGTGAAGGGGTGGCCTGAAGGCTGCACAGTGAGGGAAGTGCCCGCCAGGGTCTGCTGCAAATCTTGTGGCCATTGAACGGTTTCTGATTGCCCACTTAAACTTATGGCCCCAGGATTAATATTGCAGATTTTCTCTGCTTGAGAGAAGCTTTTAAAATCATTTTAGAGTAAGAACTGTGAGTGCAGGGAAGACAGTGACACTAGGAAGGTGATCTATGGATGTATGGCTGGAAAATGAATTTTAGGAGGGAACAAGTGTGGAATAAGTTGGCATTTCCACTCCTGAATGCGCTGCCTAAAATTGTTTGGAGAAGGGATAACTTCTGCCTGTGTCTGTGTCTTGCTCCTGTCAGCAGCACAGTTTGTACTCAGCTATGAGATCTTCTTACAACCAAAGCTATTCTCTTCCATCACACCTCTCCAGTTTGGCCAAAATGGTTTTCTCCTTCATCAGGCAGAGTGAAAGCTTTCTTACCGGTTACTGACAGCCTCGTGAACGTGGATGAGCTGGAGCATAACTTGATCCTCTCTCAACTGTGAAGCGCAGGCTCTCTGTGATCTGCTCTAACAGCATCCCTGTGCCCAGCAGGAGTCGTAGCGTAGGTTGGAACTGGGTGTTGGTGGGAAGAAGAAGGGAGGGCTGCTGGATGGGCGCAGCCTCTTGTCCAGGAGTTGAGCAAGACACCCAGGAGGTGTTCGGGAGAGGCCCATGGCCACCCTGGCTGGGCTGGAGTCCTCCAGCCCTCCCAGCATCTCCAGGGCCTCCTCTGGCCCTGCTCACACAGCTCCATGTCTCTCCTGTGCTGAGGCCCCAGAGCTGGAGGCAGCACTGGGAGGTGTCTCTCCAGAGTGGAGCAGAGGGGCAGAATTCCCCCCCTTCATGCTGCTGGGGATGAAACCCAGGATGAGGTTGGCTTTCCGGGCTGGCAGCACACGTTGCCAGCTCATGTTGAGCTTCTCACCCACCAACACCCCCAAGTCCTTCTCCTCAGGGCTGCTCTCCAGCCATTCTCCACCCAGCCTGGGTTTGTGCTTGGGATTGCCCCGGCCCATGTGCAAGACCTTGCGCTTGGCCTGGTTGAACTTCATGAGGTTCACATGGGCCCACCTCTCAAGTGTGTCCAGGTCCCTCTGGGTGGCATCCCTTCCCTCCAGCGTGTCAGCTGCTGCACACAGCTTGGTGTCATCACTGAACTTGCTGAGGGTGCTGTACTTCCAAGCGCTCCTGTGCTTCTCCTGCCAAATTAGAAATAAAGTGCAGCCTCTGCAATACCTGGAAGATGTGGATCAGGCCTCACGTGCTGGCAGAAGTACAGCTTCAAGGATCCTGCTTTCATCTCCTGAGTCTTCTCCTGTTCTTTGCTTTGGAGAGGATGGGTTTGCTTGGCAAAACCACCTGCCTCACATCTCCAGCGCCAGAAGAAGCGATGGGCCGGACTACTGCCTGTGTCAGACGTTGCTGGTGCAAATTACAGGCTAAATTCCAGCTTTAGGGGTTGCTTCTCCTGAAGGTGCTGTGAGTTGGAAAGAGTATTAGAGCCACGTTATGGCTATATGGGATGAAACAAAAGGAAAATAAAATACAAAAAAAATGTTGATTTGCAGAAGGAAAGCTACTTAAAGGCAGTGGATAACGCCCACTGTGGGCAAGGGAGTCCTTCTCCCACTCCAGCTGCCTGGAGCTTTGTAAAGGCATTTGCCACAGTCTGATGCACACATTGTAGAACGAAGGAGAAACTTTGCTGCCACCGTTTCGAAACCATTTCCTTCTTATTTGCATCTTTGATCAACAAAATCTGAAGGGTTTTTTTTTTTTCCCTGTGCCCCTCGAGTCTTCTCAGAGCAGCACAAGGCGCTCTCAGCCTTTCTGGGGAGCCAAATCATCTGAAGTTTTCCCAGATTTTGCTTTTTTTGTTGTTGTTGTTTGTTTAAAAAAAAAAAAAAAGGCATTTTTTAGCTTGAATTAGGAATGATACAGCTTCCATCTGGGAACTATTTCAGTATTAATTTGAAAAAAACAGGCTATAAACCCCTCATAAAACCAGTCTGTCCTCTCTGATGTACTGGGAAACGATTCTCACCGGCCTCTTCAGACACTTCCCTTCCCTGTGTTTAAGCTCCCTGACGTGTTCACAGAGACAGTCACTGGGGGGTTTAATACAGGGTCAGACATAAACTTCGGGTATGGATCGTCTGGGGGAAGATCCATGTGGAGAATGTGGTAAAAGTAAAGAGTTTGAAGTCACTGCAGATTTTGCAGCCCTTGCTCTGTGCACGTAGCTCAGTGACCGTAGAGATGCCGGCCGGTTTTGCTTGAAACTAAGATTTACCCAAAGGATGGATGTGCTTATCGCTGTCAAAGTCAGCAGTGCCTGTACACGTGCATGCTCCTGCCTTGCTGTGGGAGGGAGGGTAGCTGACACCTGTGGGCTGTTGGCTGTAGGCTGACAGTGCTTCAACCTCGGCATCTGTTTGCTCCTTCCACTTGGTTGTCACCTGGGTGGGACCTGCAGGGTTTGACATCAGCACTCAGCGGGAGTTCGCCTGCTCTGCAGTGACCTGGCACTATCCAGGGGCGTTGATCGCTTTTCTACCAATTTCTGGAAACCAGATCCTTGATTTTTGGCTTTTTAACCAAAGATTACATCTCCAGCTCTGCTCAGCACAGTGGAGTTTGTGGTACAGGGGTGGGAGTTAAGGCATCACTTAACAGCCTTGGAATTTACCAGCTGATACCGTCAGTTTTCCATAGGGTGACACTGATTTCCCAGGCTTTGATTGGATGCTGCTCTTGTGTTTTGTGTCCAGTTCTGGGCACCTAAGCACAAGAGAGATCTGGAGGGGCTGGAGCGAGTGCAGAGGAGGGACACGGAGCTGGGGAAGGGCCTGGAGAATAAGGCTTATGAGGAGCCATTGAGGGAGTTGGGATTGTTTAGTTTGAGGAAGAGGAGGCTGAGGGGAGACCTCATCCCTCTCTCCAACTGCTTGAAAGGGCATTGCAGAGAGGTTGGTGCTGGTCTCCTTCTATCGCTCATTGCCCGTGAGAAGAGACCAGCACCAACCTCTCTGCAACGCCCTTTCAAGCAGTTGGAGAGAGGGATGAGCACAGGGGGACAATCACCTCCCTACTTCTGCTGGTCGCACTATTCTTTATGNGATGTTCCTAAGCTTCTCCTCACAAAACTCCTTGGAGTACGTGTAACTTCAGGTGTGATTATTATATTTGGGATGGAGTTCAAAATGTAGAGGGCTTGGGCTTTTATTGTGCTGTATTTTGCTGCAAGTGAAACGTTCTCTGTCCTTTGACCAGGCTTACACTTTCCAGGGCAGCTGGGGCTGGCACTGACACCCGGTGTAAAAGCTCTCCAGACTGTCTGTGTTTGAAAAGCCTATTTTCAGTTTCTCTTGGTCAAACTTTATTTCAACTAGAACTTTCCAGCTAATTCTCTACTGGGAGTTGTGGGGTGTTTTGTTTTTTTTCACTCAAGTGAAAACCATTGCTCTGATTTGGAGGATGAGACTGAGAAAATACACACTTGCTTACAATTAAGATAAAACCAGAGGCACGGTGACCATTTGAAGTCAGGAGCGCTGATTTGATGTTGAGCAGATGTTTCTTTTGCAGTTCCCATAAAAATCCACCAAAGTTGGGCCAATTTGGGAACGTGGTGGGGGAATAGGGGCAGGGAGCTGGAGGAGGAGAAGGAGGAGGGAGGAAAGCTGTGTTGCTCAAGCATCACTGAATCCCGCCCTCGAGTTGGATCCTCTCCGTGCTGTTGCTGCAGAGTGTGGGATTTGGGGGAAACTGCTGGAAACGGTCTCTTCAGGAATACCATTCTCAGAGCAGTCCTGTGGTTTTGAAGGCCCTGAATATAGTTTGGCAGGGTTAGTGAGGTCCAGTGGGACCTGTCCTCTCTGTGTGTGCCTCTATGTGAAAATACATACGTGTATGCATAGATGTGTGTTGGTGAAGATGATAAAATATATCTGTGTACAGATACGTGGGGATCTGAGACATCCCCACATTAGCAGAAGCTGCTGGTCCTGGTCCATCCCTGTTTCCGAGGCTCATGTCCTTATGGAAGGACAGCCTGAATGTCTTAAGAGCTTTTCATCCTGGGCCAGGTTTGGGTTGAAACTGCTTCAGAAGAAAAGATGGTTGTACAACTCTTTATTTCTGTAAATAGGCTGGAAGTTGGGCAAAGGGCTGTGTTTCGCACCCATGAGATGCAGAGCGTGGGACAGATGCTCCGGTACCCACCTCTCTCCTGCAGGAAGCAGACAGGCAAACCCCTGTGGCCCAGTAGAATTGGAGCTTTGGAGAGTTTTCTGGAAGGGCTGTGGTTTTTTTGCTGTGTGCTTTATCTCTCTGTGGAGGAGGGAAGGACTTCTGTGCTGAGACAGACTCTAAGGTGCCTCTTGCTCTTCTTTGAAGCAGCCAATTTGCCCCTGCTGAGCCTTCCTCCACTTGCTAATTCTTTGTCCCTCCCCAGCTGGTTTAATGTGGAAAGGGTTTGTAGTGTCCCCAGGAGAGGGCTGTGGCTGCAGGTGAAGAGGGTGAAACCAGCCCCAGAGGACCTTCATCTGAAGGTTTGGTTTTTATCCCCGAGAAGCCTGTGCAAAGTGGGGGCTTTATGGCAGCTTTTTCTGCATTAGCTAAGGAAAAAAACCCACTTCTATTTATTTCCCCCTCTCCAGCCCCAACAGTAAGTTCTAATGTGGTCTCTTGACTTGTTAACTCCTTGTTGGAGAATGGCAGGAGTAAGTGCCAGAGTAAATGTCCTGTTTTCTTTATCTACCCTCATTTCTGCGTTGAACATCCACATACATTCCTCTTCTTACGCCAAGCCCCGCTCTCTCTGTGCAAAGCCCTCTCTCTTCATCACTGTATCAGCTTGGCTTGAGCTTCCTGAGGGAATTCGGGGAGTTTAAAAGCAGATCTTTGTCTGTTTGGGATTCAGATGGTCACTTGGTCATCTAAGGGCACAGGGTCAAGAGTTGTGTCTCCTGCAAGAGGACATGAAAGGGAAATTGTGGCTTCTGGAGTGGGTGGTTGAGGACATGAAGACCTTTCAGTTGAGAGTCTCAGGTGTGAGCTGCACCCTGTGCCTGGGCAAGCTCCTAGTCAGCTGTAAAGTCAATTATTAACTTAAATCCCTTTCCCTTCTGGTGGCTCAGCAGCAGGCAGCAGCTTTCAGGGCATCTCTGACCTGTTTGACTTTGGATTGCGAGTCTGACCCCAGGCTGGCACAGTCTTTGAAGGTAAAGGGTTAGAGGAAGGCGGTAGGAATTAATCCCTTTGCTGCCAGGGTGGGAAGTGACTCTTGCTGGGAGGGGGCAATAATTTCCCAGTTTGTTTCTGGGAAATGAGTTGGGTTTGTTCATGTTTGCAGAAGAAACTGAAAGTTCCCCTGTTTTTTCCTAAGCCATTTAAAGTTTCTTTCTTGCAGTGGGATCAGAAAATCTCGGACTTTCTCTCTGCTCTACGAAGAGAAGTTTTAATCTGGCTGTTTGTATGATTGTGTTTGCTTAAAGTAGAAGGGAGATAAGGGCTCTCTGGGGTTTTCTGCTGGGCTTTTCTCACCCCCCAGGGACCCCTCCTGCCTTATCCCAGTGCAGTTTGCACTCTGACTCCAGTATAACAACAGGAACCCCAAACTGGCTGTCATTTCTAGCTCTGCTTCGCTTGTTCTTTTCCAGAGTATTAATATGCTGGGAAGTCTCTGTGCTCAAACGAGGCATAAACAATTCCGACAGCAAACGCTCCAGAGCCAGTGCAGTTAATGGACCCAGATGGTTCCATTGCCAGTTTCATGTGGCACATTGCCTGCTTGGGCCTGGGAAGTTTTATGCTTTTAAATATCAGAGCTCTGTTTAACGTTTTGCGTTGTCCAAACGTCCACTGGACTTTGGCACCTCCTGAATGGCAGCTGGTACCGCAGGTCTGGGGGTGCCAGAAGTGCTTTCTGCCCGACCTTGTGTGATGCCTCCATCCCAACCACGCTCAGCTCAGCAGCTCTGGTGGAGGGAGACCCTGGGAGAGATGGCAGCATGTGCGTGCAGAGCAGAGTGATTGCAGCCTCCCGTGCCTTCCCTTGGGGATGGATGGCCCGCCAGGGCTGCCAGTCTGGGTCACACTGTGCCACGTCTTCACTGAATCATAGAATCATTCAGGCTGGCAGAGACCCTTGGGATCATCAAGTCCAACCATCAGCCCTACTCTACAAGTTCTCCCCTACACCAGATCCCTCAACACCACATCCAATCTACTCTGAAACACAGTCAGGGATGGGGACTCCACCCCCTCCCTGGGCAGCCCATTCCACTGACTGACCACTCTCTCTGGGAAAAACCTTTTCCTCATGTCCAGCCTAACCCTACCCTGCTGCAGCTTGCAGCCATTCCCTCTCCTTCCATCGCTCATTGCCCGTGAGAAGAGACCAGCACCAACCTCTCTGCAATGCCCTTTCAAGCAGTTGGAGAGAGGGATGAGGTCTCCCCTCAGCCTCCTCTTCCTCACACTAAACAATCCCAGCTCCCTCAATGGCTCCTCATAAGATTACTCTCCAGGCCCTTCCCCAGCTCTGTNGCCCGTTGCCCCTTGTCCTGTCACCAGGCACCCCTGAGAAGAGTGTGACCCCATCCTCTCGCCACCTGCCCCTTAGCTATTGCTCAGCATCGATGAGATCCCTTCTCAGTCTGCTCTTCTCTGGCTGAACAGCCCCAGGTCCCTCAGTCTTTCATCAGTAGAGAGATGCTCCAGCCCCTTCATCATCTTCATAGCTTCTGCTGTCCCCTCTCCAGCAGTTCCCTGTCCTTCTGGAACTGGGGGCCCCAGAGCTGGACCCAGTGCTCCAGATGTGGCCTCCCCAGGGCAGAGCAGAGTCTTGATGGCCTTGGCCTTTTCTTCAGACTGGGTTGGAGCGTTGTGTGCCTGGAATGATTTCCACGGGTGTGTTTCTGTACTAGCTTGCAATATTTTCTACTTTTGTGCAGGAGAATGAGCTCAAATAACCATTGTGACAGCAGACTTCAGATATGCAATGGTATGCCTCACAGGGTGAAAAATAATGGTGGTACAGGCAGATGAGGGAAATCAAAACCCAGGGTGGATGAGAGCCTTGAAAGAAGAGAAAATAGGGGATATAATGGTCAGGAAAAAGTGAGAAGAAAGCGGGTGGTGATGTTTTTGTGACCAAGGGGTGAAGGGAAGAGCTTTTCAGTGAACACTGCGAGGATGAGCAAAAGAAAATGGACACGTTTATCTGGATAGGGAAGAAAGGAGTTCAGAAAAGGAAACAGAGACAGTTGAATACCCCAAGAGGCTGTTCAGTGCCCTGCCTTTCACTCTTGGCCTTCCCCAGCCCCCATTCCTGTGGATTGCTCCAGGACCTCCTGGGGCTGCAAATTCTCCATCCCCCTTCCCTGCTGGGGAGAAGCAGAAGCTCCTCCGTGTTTGTACTGGGGATGCTGGTTTTAATTTCCGGGACGATGTAGGTCTTAATGGTTTGTGTCGGAGCAGCGAGCTGGAGAGGCCGGGAGGAGACCAGGTGTTTATGAGCAGGGCTGGATTCCCTGGAGAGCAGAGGAATCCTCCTGGGCATCTCTCCATCGCTGCTCTCCTGCCCTGCTCTGCCTTCCTCCAGCCCCGCCTCCCAACCATGTTGTGCTTGGGACCTTATTTTAAACGTTCCTCTTGCTGTCGTCACCCAGGTCTTCCCAGCGCCCGGTGCTAAGCTCGGTGGTTTGCTGTGGGTGCTCAGGTCTAAGTGACCTCCCGGTGGTCGGGGCTCTCTGCAGCAGATATCTGCCATCTGCTTTTCTCCCGTGGCCGGTAGCAGCAAGGAGCACGGTTAAAGGCTGGCCCTGGGGTGAGCGGCAGATGTCGGTAAGCGTTGGCTCGGCAGCGTGCGCGCCGCCTGTGCCAGAGAGCTGAGGTTGAGGGACGAGAGCGACACGGGAAAAATGCAATTTAACTCTTCTTTAGAAAAGTCAGCAACAACAAACTTCTGGTCCAAAGGATGGAGGGGGCCTTCTCCACTACCTACATGGTGCTCCGCAGATGCCTGTGATCTCGGGAGGCCTTTGGGAGCTCCAGCTCACCCAACGGTAACGCATCAAAGCGGTGTCCGTGGGGCTTGGAGTACAAACACGGAATATGCAGATGGCACAGAGAGTTCACAAGGCTCTGAGTCCATGCCCAGGGAACAGCTACTCCCTTGCTGAGAGACCATCTGACAGCCACCTCCTTTGAGATGGCTCTTTGCATCAAAGGTGACCTGAAAAACTTCTTTTCAATACATTAAAAAATGAAAAAAAAGCTCCCAAAGTTAAAAATCTTACGAGTCCAGCTACAGGAGCCATCCCTCTGCTTAGAGGATCACACTTGGCAAAGTAAGTTTTGCTTCTCCTCACAGACTTTAAGGCCTGGTTGCCTGGCACAGAGGGGTCTTTAGCTCTTGCTCTGGCAAATGTGGAGCTCTCCTAGCACCGTGTCCCCATGAGGGGGACATGGTGGGACCCACAGCAAGTAGGCAGTGGAGGATGACCCATTTGCCAGTACTTACCATGTAGCATTGTCTGTCACCAGAAAAACTAGAAGGAGAGGATGCCATCCAGAGGGACAGGCTTGATGAGTGGGCCCATGTGAACCTCATGAAGTTCAACCAGGCCAAGTGCAAGGTCTTGCACGTGGGTTGGGGCAATCCAAAGGACAAATCCAGGCTGGGTGGAGAATGGCTGGAGAGCAGCCCTGAGGAGAAGAACGTGGGGGTGTTGGTGGGTGAGAAGCTCAACATGAGCTGGCAACGTGTGCTGGTGGCCTAGAAGGCCAACCCCATTGTGGGCTGCATCCCCAGCAGTGTGGCCAGCAGGGTGAGGGGGGTAATTCTGCCCCTCTGCTCTGCTCTGGGGAGACACCCCCCCAGTGCTGCCTCCAGCTCTGGGGCCTCAACACAGGAGAGACATGGAGGTGACAGCAGTGGAGTTGTTGAGGCTGTTGGTGCAGGAATTACTTGGGGCTGTTAATACTGTTTTAAGGCTTCTGTCTGCACAGGTCAAACAAATTACCTTTAAAGAGTTGGTTCCTGCAGAAACCTCACCTTTGTGTAATAGAAACATTTTTGAGGCACCGGGTAATGCTGGCTTATGCCTCGGGCAACATTAGGTTGGACTCTTGCCACAACTTGGTGGTGTAACCGAGATCTACAGGTGGCCAGGCTGCCTCTGCCTCTGCCCCGAGCGTGGGGTGACCCAGGTTCAGCTGGGTTTTACCTTCTGCTGAATCAGGAGCCACAATGCAGATGAGAGCACAAACCCTTTCCAGCCCTGGGAGCAGCCCCTCTCACCCCGAGAGATGGGGTAAGGTGGTCCCCATGCGTTTCGTGGCTTGCTAGAGGGTGGGGACCACTTAGGGACCTCGGGAAAGGTCAGCATCCCAATGGAGCAGCGGGAAAGGAGGGCTTGAACTCAGTCACAGTTTGTCTGGTGGCCAAAGTAATGCACTGCTTTGGCCAAGAATGACCCTGTTTGTCCTGCCTTCCCCCCAAATAACACCCTCCTCCCTTTTTCCGGGTTAGTTCTTATAATGGGATCTGGAAGCGAGCCCTCTGCCGGGCAAGCAGCCAGTGGATGTCTCAGCAGCGGGGTAGCGGGGTGTTCTCTGCCCTCCTGTCAAATGGTGCTCAGGGCAGCTGGATGAGGATGAAGCAATATTTCCTACCTTAGTCTGGGAGGGATGACCAGTTGGGTTGGTCCTCCAGCTCAGGGAGCAGCTGATGCAAATGAAATGGCCATAGAGGAGAGTCCAGCAGAACCCTGGGGTGGTGCTTGGACAGAAAGCAGATGCCTGCCGTCTCAGGAATCTTCAAAACATTTCTTCTTCTGCCACCACTGTTAGAGGCTTTCCTGGGTTGGGTCTGCTCCAGCCACGTTGCACTCCAGTCCCCTGCTTGTCCTCTTCAGGGGCTGACACTGCAGGGAAGCATCAAAACAAATACCCAGGGGATATCTGGTGTTTTCATCTCCTGCGACCAGGTCTGGAGGAACCCTGCCAGGTCCACCACATGGGCCAGCAGCACCTCGGTGAGCCATGTGTCTGTCACAGCACATGTTATGGAAGAGCCAATTCTTGTGAGCAGGAATGATGGTAAAGGTAAGACTTGTTTAGAAGCCAATTAGCACAAGGTGTCCTTCAACACCTAATTACAGCGCGTGCCGTCAGTCTGTCCCACCCGTGACGGAGCCACCTCCCCTTCTGTCAAGTGGGAATAACATCGTGGAAAGTCCACATCCCCACAAGGGAACAACTTGGGAGTGATGAACAGCTTCTTGGGCAGCTTCTGCCTGTCCAGACACTTCTTCAGGGGCTGTGGGGTTTGTTTGCTTTGGGGTATTTTTTGCAGAGGGCCAGCTACTGTTGTGCCAGTGCCTCTAAAGTCCTTCGGCTGCTCGAATCCCTCCAAGGAGCTGAGCAGTAAAAGAGTGAGGATAGATACAGACAGTAACCCCCAATGTCCTTCACTTCTGCTGACAACTGCAGTTAAATTTACTGGCACCACCTTTTAGCATAGCTAGCTTGTAAAAACTAATAAAAAAGGAAAATGAAGTCATAACAGTTACAGGCCACCACTTCTCTGGTGGGGAGTCGGGAGAAACTGCCTTTCTTTTCAGGTGAGCCTGTGCTAGTGCACTGTTGTTATACTGGGATCGCTGTCACTAATGGATGCTGTGATTTTTATATTCTGTAAGTTATCCAGTGTGTGTTAGAGAAGGGGCTTTGCTTTTATCATAAAGTCATGTTTATCCCATGGGCGCCCTACCGTTTTTCAGAGCTTGTATTAGAATTACACTTTTGAAACAACCTAAGCTCTCAGGAGAATGGTTCATTTGACTGATGCACATTTGGGCATCCCAGCCTGGATGGGCCTTGGAGCAACCTGGTCTGGTGGGAGGTGTCCTTGCTGGTCCTTAATGTCCCTTTCAACCCAAACCATTCCATGATTCCCAGGTGCTCCGGTTCCTTGGGTCCTTTGCCTCAAGTGTCTGGAGTTTCAGAGACCCAGAGTCATTTGGAGGGGAAATACTAAGTTAAATAAAAAAAGCAGCAACCTGGATTTCTGTTTTGTAAACTCTATGCACTCAGAGCTTGGGATAAAACATTTCCAGACCTCCCAGAGGCAGGCAGGGCTGTGCAGAGATGCTGGGTTTGCCGGGTGCAGGGTGGGCTGCGGGTGCTGAGTACCGGCTTCCCTTGGGATTTCTGGAGAACTCTGGAAAGGGCTTTGCCATGGGGTGGGGGTGGGGGGAGGAACGAGGGGTAGAGGGGTTGTGGCTCTTAATTCTCGTCTCTGCAAACATCTTGCGACCCTTGTGCAGATGGAAACGTGCCCCGTCCTGCGGTTTGCCGAGAGAGATAGAGGAGTTCATGATACGTTTCCTTCTTCACAGCCCAGAGCTGCAGGGGCTTGGGGAGCATTTTGCTACCCGAAATGAGGAGGATGGCAGCAGCCTTTATAAGCAGCCGCCAGTCTCCTCACTGGAGCCCAGCACCGGCTCCCTGCTGGGGTCGGCGGCAGAGCTGGGAGTGTGTGAGAGGCTGGGAGTATGGAAGGCATTAGCAAGAGCAGGGGTGGGAAGAGGGAGGCTGGGGACACGCTGCTTGTACCGCCTGCCAAACCCCTGGCTGTCCCAAAGGCTGCGTAGGAGGGCGAAGGCGTGTGGATGGCCCTGATGAGCAGGGCTTTTTGTTCCAAAACAAAAAGAAATGCCACCTACAGCAAAGACATCGCCCTCTGAATATCGGTCCTGCAGCCTTTGGCTTTGGGTAGCAAAAGGTATTTTCTTTTATTTTGGTTTTCTGTATGTTTACCTGCTGAGACCAGACAGTTGTTTGCAGCAGAAGCGGGTCTGAGAGAGGATTTGAGCTGGGGGAAAGGCTGGGTGAAAAATCAGAGTGAGTTACTGGGCTTGAGGCTGGAAGTGGCGGGGGAAGCTCGTGCTGTGTCATGCAGCAGGTCAGACTGGGTGGCTTTGCAGTGGTCCCCTTGGACCTTAGCACTTAGAGAACAAAGTAGTTGATTTAATTTCATTTTATTTTTTGTGGTGAAATCCGTGTCACTTCAGAGCTATCAGTTGCCAGGTGTTGTAGGAGAAATGTTTTCTGTGAGGGGAGCTGAGGACTCCTGCAAAACTGGCTTTGAGCTGATGGAGCACAGAGCTGGTGACCCACATCTCATCCCTTTTAGCTACAAAGGATTTGAAATAACCCATTTCCAGGTTCTCTCGTTGAAGAGAGGTGTCAGCAGCAGCGTTTGTAAAGAGTTCTGATCATTTACCGCTGCAGTTCTGCTGCTGTAGCTTGTCCTGGCTCTTACAAAGCCAAGTAACCTCATCCCCAGCTGCAGGTGACGGGCCAAGGTTTCATGGAGTCCAGGTAATTTGCCAAGTCAGTGACAGGGACAACCAACAGCATCTTCTGTGTCCTTCCTGGCTGCCCCTGTAAGTGTCATCCAGCCTTGTTGAGCCAGAGCATCAAATATGGGTAGGGGGAGGCTCAGAGTTGATTTTCCTGGTGTTCCTACAATGGAAGTGGCTCAGGACCAGCTGTCCAGGTCCTCAAAACTTTGCTTAGGGAATTCTGGCCAGTTTGCTTTTTATTCTGGGTGCCCTGCGCTCCCTTTGGGAGTCTCTGCCTTGCTGAGGAACGTGCAGGCCCTGAGGATGTGGCTCATTGCTCCAGGCATCGGAGCACCCAAGGAGGTGTCCTTTGCAGCGGGGGAAATCCTGTGCTGAGTGGTCCACTCAGCTGAGTGGTCTCCAAGCTCTGAGACCCCTCAGCAACCCGGGTTGTCAAGCCCATGGGAGCTTTCAGCTTTAAAGCCCACCATGTCATGGATCTCTCCTCTCTTTGGAGACGGCCTGGAAGGAGTGTTTTTAGCCAGTGTGCTAATAGGCGGCCTCTCTTGCACGATGCCTGTAGGCCATGGGTAATACATTGCTTAAGCCCATGTGGTTTTGTTTGTGTTTTTATATTAAACAGGAGAAAGAACCTCTGAGATCAGCGCTGGGAGAAAGAGGAAAAGCGGTGAAGGAGTCGCTGTGTGATGCACGACGGATCTGAGCCAGGGAGCTGAGGGACAGGAGGTAAAGCAGTGTCACTCTGCTCTGTGCCTGCTACTAAATTCCTTCTTCCCTTGCTGTATTTCAGCAGGGTCTCCCAAAACATCTCTGCACTCTTGTAGCAACGCTCCCTTCTCCCCATGGTCAAGTTAAAGCAGCTCTTGTGGGGGTGTGTGGCTGGGAGGGAAGCGCAGGCTGCCTCGCCGCAGAGGCTGCAGGTTCCTGCTGGCAGCACTTTTCTCCTTCTCCAGTTCTTCTCTCACTCCTGTGACAAAGCCAGAGGATGAGATTTAGTGCCCTGCACTGAGCTCCTTCAGGCAAACTCCAAGGTCAAAACTGCTGATGAATTTGGGCTTGAGCAGAGGTGGCAAGTGTTGAAGCAAAGTGGCTGGAGCAGTGAGGTGCTTCTGCCTCCCCCAGGGAGCAGTGTTTGGTGGCAAAGGGGCACAAGGACATTGAGAGGTGGTTGCATCCTATACAAAGCTGCTCTGGCAGCCCGAGTTTTGGAGTGGAAGTAGCACATGGGTTGGTCCTGGGAGCTGTCACAGTTATCTGAGTCAGGATTTGGCTGACAGATCTAACTCTTGCTCTTTGGAAAACCTGGATGAAGCGTAACGGCCCGTAACGCAGCAAGAAGCAGACAAGGTGCTCTCAAGGTCCCTTTTGGCCTTGAACTCCACTAATCTGTGAAAAAATCACAGCTGCATCTCTAGTGACACGTGACCAGTTCAAGCCCCTGTTTTGACTAGCTGTCAAAAGATTTCTTCAGGAGCCCTGTGTCCTTGTGTGTCACTTTTGGAGCATCTGCTCCCCATGTTCTTGAGCTGACCCGCTTCCAGCAGACGCAGCGATGGCGATTTCCTCCAGGAAAGCCAACCCTGCCGGGTAGGGTTTAGTTTGCAGGATCCTGGCAATCAAGCCATAATCACAGAATGCTGTGTGGTTGGAAGGGACCTCTGGAGATCATCTCCTCCAGCCCCCTGCCAGAGCAGGTCCCACAGGAATGTGTCCAGGTGGGGTTGGAATGTCTCCAGAGAAGGAGACTCCCCCACCTCTCTGGGCAGCCCCTGCCAGGGCTCTGCCACCCTCACAGGGAAGAAGTTCCTCCTCAGGTTGAGAGTAGGTTTAGGCTTGACATGAGGAAAAAGTTTTTCCCAGAGAGAGTGGTCAGTCAGTGGAATCAGCTGCCCAGGGAGGGGGTGGAGTCCCCATCCCTGACTGTGTTTCAGAGTAGATGGGATGTGATGTTGAGGGATCTGGTGTAGGGGAGAACTTGTAGAGTGGGGCTGATGGTTGGACTTGATGATCCCAAGGGTCTCTGCCAACCTGAATGATTCTATGATTCTATGTTCCAGTTTGTGCCCGTTCCCTCTTGTCCTGTCCCTGGGCACCCCTGAAGAAGGACTGGCCCCAAGTGGCACTCTGAAGTTGCTTTTATATTTATTTATTTTGTTTTCACCTGCTAGCTGTCTCCCCACCCCAGCCTCCTAGCTCTACATCTAAGGGTGGGGTTTGTTTCTGCCTCATTCAAATGAAAGAGTAAATCCTTTTTGATTTATTCCAGAACAGGCCTCGAGCTCAGCTCTTGCGAGAGCCTGCTGACTTGGAGTTCAAAAGATCTCATGTCTTTGAGGCCAGGCTGTGGTCTTCCATCTTGCCTCAAAGTTAAACCAAAAGAGAAATATTCTCCTTTTTACTGTTCTTAAAAAGAGAGAAGGAGAGAAAATCAGTATGCTGTGTAAGGGGGTCGGTCTCACCTGCAGCGGAAGAGAATGCCAACGTGCAGAATTTCAGGTTCAAATCTGGCTGTTTAGCCAAGGCTTTATTTTTCAAGCACCCTAGCATCTTGTTGAGTAAGTGTTTCCCAGAGATAAATACTTCCTTTTAAAGCAGGGCTGTTGGCTGGCTGGGGTCCAACCTGGATCCTACATGAAAGCGTTTTTTGGGTGCTCACACCGCTCCGTTGCCGTGCTGGCTGGAAACGGTAGTTCTCATCCCTCCTTTCCTGCAGATCTGCTGATAACCAGGGCTGGCTCAGGCAGAGGTTTGCATCTCTAATTCCCGAGTTTGGTCTTTTATGTCTGGGCTGAATTTCACTGCAGGTGGGAGTTTGGGTCACTGGCATAATTACCTGGTTGCCTAGTCGATGTTTTTGGGAAGAAATGCTAAAAGATAGGCCAAGGAGCTCTCAGTTCAACAATTAGGCTTTAACATCTGCCTCCATCTCTGCATTTTGTTTTCTTTGCTGCTTGACTCGAGGTGTTTGCAAGTGGAATGTGGGCTCTAGCACCCAGGTCAAGCAAGAGGCTTGCCCTTAAATGTGGATTTCTGATGCTTAACTTCTAAGGTCATCCTGGGGAGCGATATTAATTGCGTCCAACAGTTGTTGTGCATCTCAAATGACCGTCTTGAGGTACCAGAGGGGTTGGGTGGGGTTGATACCTTCAAATGCTGGACACAGTGATGATGAGCCCTATGCAAAGATGAGCTGTACACCTTGAGAGGAGGTGCAGACAGTTGTCTGGCATATAGAGAGATATATATGTATTTATATGCATGTATAGAGCAAATGAAGAGTCAAAGATAGAGCTTTTGTATGCTACCTGTCTTCCATAGGGCTGTGCTTAGTCCAAACATATGCAGTTGTTGCTAGAGCTGTGTGTTTGGAAGGGCAGAGGTAATAGACAGAAGATCTTCCATAGAATCATAGGATGCTTACAGTTGGAAGGGACCTTAAAGATCATCAGGACAGGACGAAGGGTAATGGCTTTAAATTAGAAGAGGGGAGATTTAGATTAAATACCAGAAAGAAATTCTTTCCTGTGAGGGTAGTGAGACCCTGGAACAGGTTGCCCAGGGAAGTTGTGGCTGCCCCATCACTGGAGGGGTTGAAGGCCAGGCTGGATGGGGCCTGGAGCAATCTGGTGTGGTGGGAGATGTCCCTGCCCAGGGCAGGGGATTGGAACTGGATGATCTTCAAGGTCATACGCTGGTGCTGACACTTCTTGGTCTCCCCTCCCTCATCCAGAGCCCCTCCCCAGCTTTCCTGGAGGGACTGGAAGGAGCTCAAGGGTCTCCCCGGAGCCTTCTCTTCTCCAGACTGAACACCCCCCAACTCTCTCAGCCTGTCCTCCCAGCAGAGGGGCTCCAGCCCTCCCAGCATCTCTGGGGCCTTCTCTGGCCCCGCTCCAGCAGCTCCATGTCTGTCTGGTGCTGAGGCTCCAGAGCTGGACACAGTGTTCCAGGTGGGGTCTCCCCAGAGTGGAGCAGAGGGGCAGAACCCCCCTGGCCCTGCTGGCCACGCTGCTGGGGATGCATCCCTGGGGGCAGTTGGCAGGGCAGTAAGTGACAGGTCAGCACGGGGAAAGTCTTGTGGGAGGTTTTGCCAGCCATTCTTATCAAACTCTTCATTTTCAAAACCCCTTTCGTTCAGAGTTCCGTGGAACGTGTGCATGAGAACACTTTGCTGCTGATAGCCCTCCTTTTGGAGAAAAGAGCACAGCTAGAAAGCCAGGAGAAGCTGTAGCTGTTTTCTGGGGTGTGTGTACAGCAGATCCGTGCGGCTCGTGTTAGCAGAGAGGGTCAGGCAATGGACCGACTCTTCTTTGTGCTCTGTCACCACCTCTCCTGCTCCTTCCTCAGCAGAGAGAAACCACACATCGACCTTCTCCTGCAAACCCCTCTTCTGAGCCAGCAATAAAGTAGGAAAATGTTTTTCCCCAAATCTAATTTGAAACATGATGACTGGACCGTTCTTAAACAGCTTTCAACTGAACAATAAAGAAACTTCAGAGTGCTTGGCAGGAGCCTCCGTACATAATTTAGATCATAATCAGATGCATTAACACATTTTCTATGGATCTCATGGGGGCTGAGAAGATGAGGTGTGCTGGGTAATTTCTTTCCAGATTTCTTTACCTGATTGTTTATTACTCTTGGGGACTTCATTCGTGGCCCAAATGTCACCGGCAGAATCCTGCTGCTTCATGCGCCTGCATTTAGAGTAGCTGGGAGAGAGGCTTCAAATAACCTAACTGGGGTGTTATCCTCGGTCCTTCCATCTGTGTGTGTCGAAGGGAGGACGTAGGGAGGGAGAGAGGCGAGGGGGACGAAAGCCAGGACTCCAACCCCACAAACCACCGAGCTTCCCCGGTGCCCGCGGCTCGGTGGGAGGGAGGGGGGCCGAGAGTGCCGGAGGGAGTAGCGTGTTTCCTGCTGAGTACAATCATCTCTGCTCCTGGAGAGCTGCATGGGGGAACTGCTCCTTCCTCCACCTTTTCATTTCAGCTCTTAAACATAAGCAGCTCTAATTTTTCTAAAGCCTCTGAAAGCTTTTCGGGGCTCTGTGCAAGGAGACGGTCGTATATCATCCGCCTTGCCTCATTGTTTTGCCATGAATCCGCCCATGCCAAAAGCATCCTGGTTGTGAAATCGTTCCTTCGACAGAAAATTCTGTTGCTGCTTTGATAAATGATGGTTTGGATTTCTTTCTGCTCTGCTGGTTTGTATTATCCCCTCAAAAGGTGGGGAGGGAAGTTCCCTGTCACTTCAATGTCTCCTTTATATGTGTTGAAGTAAGAACCCTTCCCATGTGTTTTTTCATGGGTATTTATTTGTTATTAAATGCTGTGGAGTAGGGTAATGGCAGCGTTCCCCAGCCCTCCCCAGCCAGGGGCTGCTGAGCCCAGGCTCTGCTCCGAGACACACAGCTCAGGGCCGAGATCCTGGTCAGCGTGGAGCAAGAGGGGATGCTTCTGGGCACTGGGGCTCACTTGCCCAGGGCATAACCCAAGAGCAGTGGCCTTGGCTGGCTAGCATTGGCCCATGTGATCCCTGGCTGTGGGCCAGATAATTGGTACAACTTGGTGGGTGAGAGGCTCAACAGGAGTCAACAACATGCACTGGTAGCCCAGAAAGCTCCCCATCCCCTGGGCTGCATCCCCAGCAGCGTGGCCAGCAGGATGAAGGGGGTTGATTCTGCCCCTCTGCTCCGCTCTGGGAAGACACCCCCCAGTGCTGCCTCCAGTTCTGGAGCCTCAGCACCAGGTAGAGGCCCCAGAGATGCTGGGAGGGCTGGAGCCCCTCTGCTGGGAGGACAGGCTGAGAGAGTTGGGGGGGTTCAGTCTGGAGAAGAGAAGGCTCCTGGGAGACCTTGGAGCACTTTCCGTTTCCAGACTCCAGGAAAGCTGGGCAGGGACTCTGGATGAAGGAGGGAAGCCCAAGGAGGAGGGGGGAGGGTTTGACCCTGCAAGAGGGGAGATGGAGCTGAGATGTGGGGAAGAACTTCTTTGGGGTGAGGGTGGGGAGAGCCTGGCCCAGGCTGCCCCGAGAAGCTTTGTCTGCCCTATCCCTGGAGAAGTTGAAGGCCAGGTTGGAGGGGGCTCTGAGCACCCTGGTGTGGTGGGAGGTGTCCCTGCCCAGGGCAGGAGGGGTTGGAACTGGAGGTCTCTTCCCTCCAAACCATTCTATGACTTGAACTTGTGAGGCAGGTCAGATGTGGGCACTGTATTCAAAAAAGTGAGAAAGTTTAAAAATATGAAAGGGGCTGGATTATACCAGCTGGACATGAGGCCAGAGGACAGGCAGATGTACTGGCTCAGCCTTGGGGCCATGGCAGTCCGTACCAAAAGCACAGAGCTCCTCTTTCCTCTTTTTCCAGTGACAATGATATTGAAAACCACACCTGGCTGGAAAACCACAGTGTTTTACTGGCACACAGTGAAGGATTGCTATGGCATGGTGTGGCCAAACCAGGTTTGAGTGCAGAAGGTCCTTTGGAGACCAAAGGAGAAGCACTGATTTCTGTTTGTCACACACACACCCCCTTTCCCCCCCCTCCCCTTAATAATTGTTTATCAACAGCACTTTCTCAGGCGACGATCCCAGATTAGCCCGGATCATAAAGTGACTTTTACAGCAGAACATAATGATGATGAAGAAATGAGTATCCTTAAAAATCAGAGGTGATTGGGTTGTTGACTTCCCATTTCACAGTCTGCCTCCCACCCCGGTGTTGAAATGCTGATGGGGAGAGAGGAGAGGGCGAAGAGCCGGCTCACCCAGTGCTTCTCCTGCAAAGACCTGCCTTTCCCTGCCTTTCCCAGCCGGGTACTGAGGAACGGTGCTACGTGCATGATACCCTGCCCCAAGGTATAAAAATCAGGGTGGTTGGGCTTTCCTAACTCACCCTTTCCCCTCCATCTCCTGTTTATTTTGAATCGTGAGAGCATCAGAACAGGCTGCTCAGGGCTCTGGAGGCTTTGTATGAGCAGGAGAGAGGGAGAAAATGTCCCTTTGCTATTTATAGCCAGTTCACAAGCGGTTTCTTGGCTTCCAGTGCCCAAACTGCCAGCTGTGACTGATGTGTTCTCCTTAGCTCTGCGGCACGTACGGCCGCCGACGTGTCCTGACCGGCTCCCGGGGTTCAGCTGAAGGCTCTGCTCCTGCTGGGGTTTGGTTGGGGCATAGCTGTGCTTGGTTGGGCTGCAGAAAGGGGGTCTGAGCTTGCTGGGGTGATGAAGGAAAAAGGGAGTGATTTGCTTTCTATTTGCTTAAGATCTACTTGGCCTGGACTTGAGACTTACTGATGCTCAACCTGCCTGTGTACCAAAACACTGCCCCTGTTCAAACAACCACTCAGCTGAAACTATTGGATTACCTCTGGCTGAAGCATTACTTGATTTGGCTTGCTGTTTTGTCCAGCCTCTGAAGATAACAGCTTGCTTTAGCCTTTCCTCTCTGGCTAGTGTGAAGGAAGCAGCCGTCCAAAGCGGGGACGTGCTGCTGCGTTCTACCTGCTGTGAGTTAGAGGCACTGCGTGGTGGTTGTCTGCGTGGTGTGGGATCCATACAGCCTTCACCCGCCTTCTCCTTTAAATCCTCTGTGTATTGCTTGGCTGGGTAAGAGCTCTGGTTGCTGAAGACCTGCCACGTGTCCATCTGTTCCTCCTTCTGCACAGTTGGGCAGCTCAGGCCTCGTATCTGGGGGGAAAATGGTTGGGCTTGATGATCCCAAGGGTCTCTTCCAACCTAAATGATTCTGTGATTCTATGAAAAACATAAAAAAGATGTTGACAGTCTTTCAGTGATCTTCTCCCCGTGGTTACCTGCTAAAATGCAAAGGGGGAAGTGTTGCTCTTCTGCTGGTTGTGCTTTGCTGGTGTGGGCCTGGCTGGTCCTTCTCGTGTTTGGGGAGAAGAGCAGAACCGCTGCTGAGCAGGGAAACTGAGGAATTTAGGTTCTCTTTTGCCTGATTTCAGGTGAATCTCATCTGTTCTTTGGTGGATGCTGTTTGAAGTGCTGTAAGGAGGGGCATAGACAGGAATAGGGCAGAATGGGAAAGATGGAACACTTAAACTCTTCTGATGATTGGAAATGGGAAGAAAGTGCTTTTTATTCTCATCAGGCAGTAGGATGGTGGCTGTTGATTGTGGGTGGGGTTGCCCTCCACTGGTTGATATTGGAATGACCTCCCTGTACTGGGGACCCTTTTTCTGGCCAAGCTCAGTGTTGACTTTGAAGAATCAGAAGCATTTTAGCTGCAGGGATGGTTTGTTGAGAAGTGGTCAGTGTGAGTGCTCACTCTTCAGCTGCAAAACCACCCTGGGCAAAGAGGCACCTTCTGAGCTGGTGAAGCAGGAGGAGTTGTCCAGTGCAAAGGGACACACAGAAGCCAACTCTATCACTAAACGTGGCCAGAGCTGGGAGAGGAGTAGCCAGGGCTTGGAGAGGAGTAGCCAGGGCTTGGAAGGGAGTAGCCAGGGCTTGGAAGGGAGTAGCCAGGGTTTGGAGAGGAGTAGCCAGGGCTTGGANAGGGCTTGGAGAGGAGTAGCCAGGGTTTGAGAGTAGCCAGGGCTTGGAGAGGAGTAGCCAGGGTTTGAGAGTAGCCAGGGCTTGGAGAGGAGTAGCCAGGGTTTGAGAGTAGCCAGGGCTTGGAGAGGAGTAGCCAGGGTTTGAGAGTAGCCAGGGCTTGGAGAGGAGTAGCCAGGGTTTGAGAGTAGCCAGGGCTTGGAGAGGAGTAGCCAGGGTTTGAGAGTAGCCAGGGCTTGGAGAGGAGTAGCCAGGGTTTGAGAGTAGCCAGGGCTTGGAGAGGAGTAGCCAGGGTTTGAGAGTAGCCAGGGCTTGGAGAGGAGTAGCCAGGGTTTGAGAGTAGCCAGGGCTTGGAAGGGAGTAGCCAGGGCTTGGAAGGGAGTAGCCAGGGCTTGGAGAGCCTGCAAAACATATTCTACTGCAAGACATGGCTCTGAGCAATCTGTCCCCAAGTCCTGGTGACCCACAGGGCACGTCATAGGCAGCACACCCCTTGCCTTTCCACTCCACTGAACAGACCAGGCTTGAGTTATGTATCAGGCTGGGGATTATGCGACAGTCTTAATTACAAAATCGTTTGCTGACCTTCAGTTTTATGAAAATAATCTAAAAGTGACTTTATCAGCACTTAAATGGCTGTTCAGCAGAGGAGCTTAGAGGATTTAAGGGACCTGCATCCCGTGCTGATTTGCACTCCGGTGTGTCACCTCGTGTCCTTGAAGGTTGCTGATGTTCACTGTTCCCCAAGTCGAGGGATCCTGGTCAGCACAACCGGCAGCTTGTGGGTTTGGTGGCTTTTCTGTGAACCAGCAAGGTCAGGAAGCAGCTCTGTGCCTTACAAGACCGTAGTAAGGGTGAAAAGCTTACTCTGCACTGGAAGCCCTTTCCAAACATATGTACCAGGAACTATAGATTGCTGCCTTCTCTGGATTTTGGCCAGGCAGCCGATAGGGTAAGGTGAAAGGAAAGCAAACCTGAGAGAAGCCTCCCATTTGGGTGAAACTCAACACTTACACTTTCTAGTAACAACAGAAAACATTTAAAAAAACCCCAAACAAACAACCCAAACCTGATGACACTTGGATTTCAAAGGCAGCATCTGATCCGTTCTTTTTTCTTCCCACTAAAGCAACCAGACAGGGCCCAGTCTGGGATGTTCAAACTCTTTGTGTGTTGGGAACATGAAAGGATCTGGGGAAACGGTGATACAGTGGTTGAGCAGAGAGATGGGAGCAGAGGAATCCTTAAAAGAACAGCTCCTGGAATGTCTTTTAACATCAGCCCAACCCATTTGATCTCACAGAGTTGCTCTCATGAATGTTTATCACCTCCTACAGGTATTAAGTCATAAGACGTCCCTAAAGCACCTTGAGTTTTAAGGTGAAAGTGGTCGATGTGCCTTAGTTTCACAGATACTTTCCTCTGTCAAGATGTAAACATGAGAGAAATGGAAGCACAGTGTGCTGGGAGACCTCCCACCGCATCCTCACTTCAGTGAAGAGTTTATGAAGAGCTATTTTTATTACACATTAGGATGGCAGCTATTTCAAATATCTCCATAAAGACTTCCACCTTCTTTTTGGCTTGTAGGACAAATCAGGACTCTAATCCAATGTCCTGCTTAGAGTGAAGCTCACCACAAAGGTGGTAGATGAGGTTGCTCAGAGCTTTGTCCTGTTTCCTGTTGAGGTTTGATCGTTGATGGGGTGGAGGGTCTACCACCTTTCTGGGCTCCACTCATTTGTTTGCCCCCTTTATATCTGGTCACAGGAGATAGCATCAAAGGACCTTGCTGATGTTAAGGTAATCAACACCAAGGGTTGTCCTCTCATCTACCGAGCCAGTCGCTTGGTGACAGAAAACAATCAGATGGGTGAGGTGCAACAGTGTCCTGTCTGTGTACAGTAGATCTTGCTCTCCATGGCCATGGCAATGGCTTCTTAGGAGGGTTTACTTCATCCATCCCTGCCTTTGGACCTCTGCTGGCAGCACGATGCTCTGCAGGCATCTGGGCAGGGTAAGCGCCGCCTTTCCAGTTGGGCTGGTGTCCTCTTGACTCCTCCAGCTGCATCACAGACGCTCTCAAGAGCGAGTTTGTGTTGTCAGAGTGATGCTTGGGAACTTACTGCAGATAACCTTGGCTCTGTCTTGACTTGGCTGCTCGTGGGCTTTCACTGCCCGAGCTCATCAGGCCTTTACAATTGCTTAGAGACGCGTCAAGTTGTTGGCGTTTAAATAAAGGGATTAATTCCGGGCATCCTGCTGCTAAACTGGTGCGTTTGAGATTTGAAAAAGGGCTTTTTCCTCCGGAGGTGCAGACAGGCTCTGAAAAGCCAGTTAACTTTTATCAGCTAAATGGGCTGTAACTCCTTGTGAGGAGCTCCTGAACTCTTCTGCATCGATTTACGCTTCCCAGGTGATGGGAACAGTAACGGCGGCTCCATAAAGAGTAAATCGAGGAGGGTCTCAGGGCGTGGAGACAGGAAGGTGCATCAGGAACTCCTGCCCTTTAGACCTGCTCCTCCTCTCCATTTTATTGGCAGTTGAGTCAGTATTTGAACATCTCTGTGCCTCAGTTTCATAGAATAATAGAATCATTTAGGTTGGAAGAGGCCCTTGGGATCATCCAGTCCAACCATCAGCCCTACTCTACAAGTTCTCCCCTACACCAGATCCCTCAACACCACATCCAATCTACTCTGAAACACAGTCAGGGATGGGGACTCCACCCCCTCCCTGGGCAGCCCAGTCCAGGCTCTGACCACTCTTGCTGGGAAGAATTCTTGCCTCATGGCCAGCCTAACCCTACCCTGCTGCAGCTTGCAGCCATTCCCTCTCCTTCTATCGCTCATTGCCCGTGAGAAGAGACCAGCACCAACCTCTCTGCAATGCCCTTTCAAGCAGTTGGAGAGAGGGATGAGGTCTCCCCTCAGCCTCCTCTTCCTCACACTAAACAATCCCAACTCCCTCAATGGCTCCTCATAAGCCTTATTCTCCAGGCCCTTCCCCAGCTCCGTGTCCCTCCTCTGCACTCGCTCCAGCCCCTCCAGATCTCTCTTGTGCTGAGGTGCCCAGAACTGGACACCAGACTCAAGGGGTGGCCTCCCCAGTGCTGAGCACAGGGGGACAATCACCTCCCTGCTTCTGCGGGTCACACTATTTTTTATGCAAGCCAGGATGCCCTTGGCCTTCTTGGCCACCTGGGCACACTGCTGGCTCATCTTCAGCCCCTTGTCACCCAGCACCCCCAGGTCCCTTTTCCCTGCCTACAAATGACTTGCCTCTCCCTTTTGGGTTGGCGAGGACGGCTGGGCTGTCACGTGTGAGATGCTGCCAAGGTGGGGTGCTGGCTGAATGCAAACCGTTTTATTTTTAGCACCTTTGGAAATCTTGGGCTTTTTGTTCTCCCTTTTATCTGTCTCTTTCTTTTTAATCACCCGAAATGGAAATAAACTCCAGCACAGCTGTTGCTGGAGCAGAATCATTAGGCCCATCCAGCTGGCTCTCCCGGGGCCAGCACGAGATTGTTCCCTGCTCTGCCTTGCAGAAGGATTTTATCTCCTTTAGTCTTGTGTGTGTGGGGAGTGATGAGCCTCTTTCACTGCTCTCGGCTCTCTTCATTGATCCAAACGGGAAGGGCTATTTTTAGGTGGCTGTAAGTAAGTGGACATTCGGCACCACAGGAGTTATCTTTGGAAACCCATCAGCTGCCGTTCTGGCAGGTGCTGCTGCAAGTTCTGTCTTCAGTTAGAATCATAGAATCATTTAGGTTGGAAGGGTCCCTTGGGATCATGGAGTCCAACCATCAGCCCTACTCTACAAGTTCTCCCCTACACCAGATCCCTCAACACCACATCCAATCTACTCTGAAACACAGTCAGGGATGGGGACTCCACCCCCTCCCTGGGCAGCTGATTCCACTGACTGACCACTCTCTCTGGGAAAAACTTTTTCCTCATGTCCAGCCTAACCCTCCCCTGCTGCAGCTTGCAGCCATTCCCTCTCCTTCTAGCGCTCATTGCCCGTGAGAAGAGACCAGCACCAACCTCTCTGCAATGCCCTTTNAGCAGTTGGGCTGTCTCAGGTTGTGGTGTCAGTTCCTGAGGTTGTGAAACCCGGTTTCTTGGGTGTGATTTATGGTCCCAATCTGGAATCACCAGCTACTGGAGACTATCTTGATGGCATCAGTTTACAGGAGTTAATTTCTCCTAAACCAGCCTGGCTTGGAGGGATGCAGGCTGATGATTGGAGCTGCTGGCCCAGGTTGCCCACAGAAGCTGTGGCTGCCCCATCCCTGGAGGGGTTCAAGACCAGGTTGGATGGGGCTTGGAGCAACCTGGCCTGGTGGGAGGTGTTGCTGCCCAGGGCAGCTGGGGTTGGAACTCAATGGCTTTTAAATATCTCTTCCAACCCAAACCATTCTGTGATTCTATGGTTGAGCTGGAGGTTTGTGGGCAGCAGAGTGATTTAGGGGCGACATTTGGAATGTGCCTCAAGTGGAGACAAGCCCAAGGAGACGACATCACGGTTCGACCCTTGGATGAATATTCTGAAGGCTCGACATCTGTTAGTGGCCAATGCAGCCGGGTTTGGTGCACTCTCAGGCAATTTGCTGGGGTTTATTCTGCTTCAATGGGTTGCAGAAGGATGACATTTTCTCCTAGGCTTTTTCCCAAGTGTTTTGGGAGAGCTTCTGCCTCTCTGCACTGGCGTTTGGAGCTCGCCGAGGCCGCGCGGAGCCGTTAGAAACTCCGGTTACTGGGCTGGGAGTGGGTGAGTCGGAGTCCAGGGGAGCAATGACTAAACCCACACCATTGCTGGCTGGAGAGCTTGAAAAGCCCAAGCAGAAAACATGGTGCGTGTGATTTAGTTGCACATTATCTTCTCTCTCGCAGCAAAGACCCAAGTCTCATTTCAGAGGTCAGAACATGCTCTCACCTGGGTCTTCCAGGCCTTCTATAGAGTGGTTGAAGGCCATTACCTAAAATGAGCTTGTTGCTTGGGGAAAGCTCATATTAGCTCCATATTAGGACTCTTTTCAAAGCTCTTGATGACCATTTACTTGATGGGCTCCTATTGAAGCTCGTGGGTACAAGGCAGAAAATGGAAGACAAATAGCACCTGATACTGCTTCCTGACTGAGAAGAAAAATTGGGTGGGCTTTTTGGCACAATTCCTCTTCTTCTACGGTGTTTTTTGGTGGTGGTTTGGGTTCTTTTAAGGATCCCTAGTGAAGCTCTCCTGTGCAGGCCAGTGGACTGCCTTTAGACTCGGGCTTCTTTTTATTTTCCTCAAAGTTCCTGATGATCCAGACTTGCTGGGGGAGCACTGGGGAGAGGAGCACGTGATTCTGAAGCAGGCTGAGATGGTAAAGCAGAGTCAGATCTGCTAAGCAACAGCATTGACACGTTTAAATAAATCTGCTGTTGAGTAATACAGAGTGACATATTGAGAGCAATTAAAAGGAAAAAAAAGAAACTCGGCACAAATTTAGGAAATGACTGGAACGAAAACAGAAGAGAGATGTTAGAGAGGGCGTTGGATAAAAGAGAGGGAGGGCTGCTCCACAAAAGGAGTGAACTGGAGAAGCAGGATGTCCATCAGGAAGGAGGAGACAATAGCAGAAACGCAAATTGACGCTGAAATTATCCCTTGGCAGTAGGAGCCTTGTATTTCTACATCTCTGCCAACCCTGAGGGTCACAAGGATTGGAAAGATTAACGCTGCCTAGATCAGAGAGGAACAAGTGGTGGGATGTCAGACACCTTAGAGAAGGTAAGGTGGCAGGTCTTCTTCTGGTGGCCTTCTTCCTCTTGTTCCTCTGGGTCCATAGCGAGGTGGGTGAGAGTCCTGTTGGACCCGTTGCTAACACTATAGATCAGGGCACAGACTGAATGAGGAGGGGGTGTATGAAGCTGATGAGAGGAGATCACTTGGTGGAGCTCAGCTGTGGAACTCGCTGCTGCAAGAAGCCATGAAAACAACTGCCTGACGTGGTTCTCCTTTCCCTTCCCTTTTTTCCAGAGTTCAGGCTTTGTACAGATAAGAAGTACAGTGGTGGGCAGCTTCTGTTCTTCAAGGGCTCGTGGAACTCCTGGTTGCTAGTGGTGAGCGGAAAATTGTTCTGAATAAGCTGTTCTGTGACACTGATTTATGAGTATTTTGCACCAAAGCAGCTAGAAATGAGCACTCGGGAGTTGAGGGGTGGAAGTGGATGGATCATTGGTTTGATCTAATATAGCCATCCTGGTGGGGTTTTATTATTTTTATTGGATTCTGTACAGTGGTCAAATGGAGTTGTGAATTTTGTGGCTACCTTAATGACTCGGTTCCGGGCTGATGCCTTTGTGTCTGTCTGCAGGGCACGTTTGCTGTGGAGTTGGTGGCTGTGTCACCGAGCCCTTCAAAGCCTGGGTCCACCAGAAGGGAAGCTCTCCCCTTCCCTTGGCTGGGCATCAGGGATTTACTTTGGACACGGGCAGCTTTTATCCAGGGATGGCAATAGTTAACTCACCCACTTGCCAACCTGTTGGGCCATTAAGCCTTAAAAGGGACACGGCTGTGCTGTCCCTTGCAATATTTTTGTGCCATCTGAGCCATTTATGGCTCAAGCCACTGAGATGGGAGGGAGATGGCAGAGCATGAGAGACACTGGGCCTTACTCTTCTGTCTGCAAATAGCCAGAAGAGACCTTTGTGGCTTCCTTGCCTGTTAGGGCCTCCCAGCATCTGTTCTGCAAACGGTTCCTGAAGCTGGTGTGAGCTGGAAGTGGTCTCCTCTTTGGGATGGTGGCTGGGAGACAGCAGCTTGTGTTGGAAGCAGTCGCTTCATCTGCACGAGCGTGGTGCTGGCAGAGCATCCCACTGCCCATCCCTGAGCTTGCTCCGAGGACATTTGGCCCCACTTACCCAGCAAAAATAGCTCTTGTGAGGTGGAGATTTCTGCCTGGAGTATTTTAAAGCCTGGCATATCCTTGCCAAAATAGCTTTAGCCTTCCCAAATGTACCCCTTCAGCTAACACTTGGATTCCCTTCACCTCCTGTTGTGACTGGGCAGGTGGGACTGTGCGTGGGGAGGATTACTTGGGCAACGCAGAACGTATCCACAATATCCATGGCACAGGGTTTCTCTGTGAATTTTCCTTGTGGGCCATGAAAGTGCACTAGTGGTGTTAACCATTTGAAGCCCTGTCAGCTGTGAATAAGATCTGTCCTGCATATAGTGTCATAGACTTTTGTGGGTTGGAAGGGACCTTTCAGATCATGGAGTCTGACCATCACTGCCCAAACCCACCCCTGACCCGTGTCCCTCAGCACCACATCTGCCCAGCTTTGAAATCCCCCCAGGGATGGTGACTCCACCACTGCCCTGGGCAGCCTCTGCCAAGGCTTCACAACCTTTTTGGCGTAAGAATTGTTCTTAATATCCATCCTAAACCTCTCCTGGTGCAACTTGAGGCCGTTTCCTCTTGTCTTGTCCTGCTGCCGATCCAGGCAAGCTGTTAAGCCATTAACTTTGCAAAAGCTTGGCTGCTTTACACCACTGGCACCAGTCTCACCAGTCATTGCAGTGGTTGAAGAGCTAAGGCATTTGGATGTTACTTGATCACATCAGACAGGCTGTCTCAAAGCCACACAGTATTTAGCTGGGCTGTGTTTTCGATACCAGTTAATAGGGATTTATTTAGAAGGACGCTATTGCTTAGCATTACACGGTCTGTAATGTTGTTAGAGGGGTCTAATAAAATGAGACTTTAGCATCTGGTCTTATCTGTTAGGCTTCCAACAACTTCTCAGCCTGTCAGCTGCTTTCACTCATGTGAGAGGGACAGAGCTCACCAGAGCATTAACTCCCTATAAATGTCCTGAAAATAGGAACCCGAGGCTCTTTATGGGGCATTGGAGAACCCCGTGGAAGATTGAAGGCATCGAGTAGTAGGAGTTCAGGCTCCATTTGTGCTGGTGTTCCCAGAAGTACCTGCTGGGGCTACACTGAGACAAAAGAGGGTATTTTTCTCCAA
Source organism: Jacana jacana (assembly GCA_013400555.1). Taxonomy (NCBI): domain Eukaryota; kingdom Metazoa; phylum Chordata; class Aves; order Charadriiformes; family Jacanidae; genus Jacana; species Jacana jacana. The sequence continues at coordinate 56,380 of VZTM01036618.1, forward strand.
GTACAGTGCTGGGCACGGCAGCGGCCGTGACAGGCGCCTGGCTCAATCAATAATCATCCCAGCTGCTTCTCTGCCCGACTCACAGGACACCCTTAGGTTGGGGAGAGCAGTTAGGAAGTGCCTTTGGACTGGGTTATATCCTTGATGAGTTTGGGTTTCAAAGGCAGAGGATTTCACAACAGCAAATAAACCATCTCAACACAGGGAGTCTCGCCTTGGTGCCCTGGCCTGGAAGGCAGCGCCGCAGCTAAAAGCACTATTAGTGGGTTTCAATTAACTCCGCCGGAGTCCTTCCCCGAGGATCGCTCGTGTTCTGCAGAATTACAGGGTCTGGCGTGAAAATGGCTTTTTCCCCTTTATTTCTCCCTTTTGCCCTTTCTTGGGGCGAGCAGCAAAACGGCAGCAGAGGCTGCAGAGGCGTGAGAGCGCCCGAGGGCTTGCGTGGGGGGACCAGGAGATGTGTGGGCACAGCAAGACGCAGTCGGAGGAGATGAGCGATGCTGACAGGCTTTGGGAATCATAAATATCAATAGAGGAAACCATTGCTGGGTGTCTGCCTTCAAACTACTGCTCCTTACACAGTCACAGACTGGCAGGGCTTGGAAGGGACCTCTGGAGATCAGCCAGTCCAACCCCCTGCCAGAGCAGGTCCACCCACAGCAGGTCCCACAGGAACGTGTCCAGGTGGGGTTGGAATGTCTCTGGAGACAGAGACTCCCCCCACCTCTCTGGGCAGCCTCTGCCAGGGCTCTGCCACCCTCACAGGGAAGAAGTTTTTCCTTGTGTTAAGATGGAATTTCCCATGTTCCAGTTTGTGTCCATTGCCCCTTGTCCTGTCACCAGGCACCCTTGAGGAGAGCCCCATCCTCTTGTCGCCTGCCCTTTAGCTATTGCTCAGCATCGATGAGTCCCCTCTCAGTCTGCTCTTCTCCAGCTGAACAGCCCCAGGTCTCTCAGCTTCTCCTCAGCAGAGAGATGCTCCAGTCCCTGAGCACCTTTGTAGCCCTCACTGGACTCTCTCCAGCAGTTCCCTGTCCTTCTTGAACTGGGGGGCCCAGAACTGGACCCAGCTGAATGCTGTGAAGGAGGAGGCTGGAGGTGGGTCACAGGGAGGCACGAAGAAGGACGTGGAGGAACTAAAGTGACAGCGCTCAGCGTGTGGAGGGTGCAGAAGACCCAGTGAGGCGGTGGGGTTGTGGGAGAGGGAGGACAGGAGAGACCCAAATGGGGGAAGGTGGGACAGGGGCAGCAGAGGGAAGGTGGTGAGAGAGCAGCAAGGAAAATGATCTCAGCAGCTGCATTTTGCGTGGCTACTCCTGTATCCTGCAGCTGTTCATTAGAAATTCTGTTTATGCCACAGGGAGTTCTGGAGTCTCTGAAGCTGACACAGTTTTAATAGACAAAGACATTTTGAGTGCAGCACATCTGCTCTGGGATGCTAAGGAACAGGCTCCATGCGGCAGTGCCATTGGTTGCAGCATTTCATCTTGCCCTTTTTTTTTTTTTCTTACTTTATTTTATTTTTTATTTTAAGACCTTCTCTCTTTTATCCTAAGAAAGAATCTTTGAGGTCAAAGGAAGTGCTGTGTTTGCTCATTAAGTTTGCAGCCGTGAAACGGTCCTGCCGTACTCTTCCTCGTATACCCGAGTTCCCAGGCCCTGGAGCTGGCAGAACTGCTTTGGACTTTGAAGGATCCCAAAGCATTTGACAAAACTGGCCATGGTGGAGGTGTGAAGCGGTGGTTCCATAAGGAATACGCTGTGTAACCCCTGGGAAGGCAAAAGAAGGTCCATGTGAGTACAGGATAACACGCTTCCCCGAGTATGGTGGGTCCTTGAGACCTTCTGAGCCCCAGGTGTGAGCTGGGAATGGGGAGAATCCAAACAAAAGGAACTTCTATAGAAATGCTAAACTGGGAGGTTTGTCATTAATGGTTTCAGTGGGGTATTTTTTGCTGTCAAGTTTGAGCTCTAAAGCAATGCTGAAAGGGAAACGGTTGGTTTGGGATGTGTCTTGAGCCGCCCCGTTGGGACCCTCAGCAAGGGCACAAGTGTGGGGCTGGAGGGATGCTGCTCCAGAGCAGAGGCCACTGTTTGGGTTTGCCTGATCACTGGTGTAACACTGCACTATTAAATATCTGGAAAGTAGTTGTATTTAACTGATTTATTTCTAGGCAGACTCAATCTAACCAAACCCCATCTAATCTTGACCGAGTCCACCTTGTGCAGGTGCAGAGTTAATTCCTTCCTTCACCTCCAGCTTTGGCCAAGTTCCTTGGTCCCTTCTTTCCCTGACCTCTCTCCTAGGCCTTCGTTAAACAGACCAGTGGAGCTTTACCCTTTCTAACTGGTCTGTTATTGCCACATCTGTCCTCAGTGCTTTCCAGATGTTTTTCTACCTACCCATTGCGATAGGAGCCAGCTCTGTGCCAGGCACATGTGCTGAGTGGGGCTGACTGTCTCCCATCCTGCCTCTTCCAGGGGCCAGATGTTGTCAGTCTTCTCCAGCTGCCCAGCTTGAGACGAGATGGGTCGTTTATGCTTCTTGGTGATACCTTGCAAGCGCAGGACTGGGCACCAGTGACATGACAGCACACAGCGTGTGTCAAATTACCCAGCATTTCTAATCCAGGCAGCGCCTTTGCTTTGTAGAAATTTAATTATGATGCGTTCTGCTAGTGCTTATCTTCTATCATACACTCTTCTGCTGGTTAATAACTTCATTAAGCACACCCATCAGCTCCAGGCACAGCTTTTCCTCTGCTCTGTCTGTTGTGAAGTGCTGTATTTGGCTGCTGCCACATCTGCACATCCCAGTTTTGGGCACCTCGTGACAAGAAAGACATTGAGGGGCTGGAGCGTGTCCAGAGAAGGGCAACGGAGCTGGTGAAGGGTCTGGAGACCAAGTGTTGTGTGAGGAGTGGCTGGAGGTGTTCAACCTGGAGAAAAGGAGGCTGAGGGGAGACCTTCTCCCTCTCTCCAACTCCCTGAAAGGAGGGTGTAGCCGGGGGGTGCGGCCTCACCAGTGCTGAGCACAGGGGGACAATCCCCTCCCTGCTTCTGCTGGTCACACTATTTCTGATACAAGCCAGGATGCCCTTGGCCTTCTTGGCCACCTGGGCACACTGCTGGCTCATCTTCAGCCCCTTGTCACCCAGCACCCCCAGGTCCTTTTCTGCCAGGCAGCTCCAGCCACACTGCCCCAAGCCTGGAGCCTTGGGTGTTGGTTGGGGTGTTTGTCCAGGGCCCCTTTACCCCCCGTGCAGAGCTGTGAGTTGGGGAGCCTGTCTGGAAGCAGGTTTGGCTTCCCATGGAGCTGAATGTGGTGGGTGTTTCTCAGGTGAGATAAAAGCTTCCTAAAGCCGGGGATGCAGTTTATCCCCTTGATCTTCCAGATGACTAAACCTTTCGCCGGTTGCGTGTTGCTCCTCACCTGGGAGAGTTCCTCTGTTCCTGCGAGCTCTGGAGGTGCTGCAAATCCCTGGTGATGGTCCCGGAGGCAGCAGCACGCCAAGCACCTCAGAGTGAATTTTCCATCTGCTCCTTTTAAAGATCTGCTCTCAAACAAACCTGAAATCACACACCTCAGAGATTTACTCTCCTTGTTCAGCTGCGGAAGGAGAATCCTCCCCAGCGCTTCTGTTCCCAAAGCAATGGGAGATTTGGGGTGTAATCCTTGTCTTTCAGAGCATTAGGAGGTAGAAAGTTATTGTTGCTGAAAGACTGGTTTGACTTCGTTCCTTTTCCAGTTCACCTGAAACTCTTCTCTGAAGGGGGGGAATGTGCTGTATTTTGCTTTTTTTTAGCAAAATCTGATTCTTCTTCCTCGATTTCTTTTGTAGTGCTGGCGAAAAGGAGACTCAGCAATAGAAACTGTCTATTCATGACTGAAAATATAAAGCCCAGGAGCCACTAACGCACTCCCCGACATCCTTCACCGTTCACCAGCCTGCGTGACCGAGGTGGGTACAGTCCCTCGCTCTCCACAGAGTGGGCCGGCCCAGCAGGAGGTTTGTGGAGGTACTGCAGCAGCAGTAACGCTGCAGACCCTGAATTTGGTGAGGAAAGAGAGGGAGATGGAGTTAGGGAGCTCTAATTTAGCTCTAAACACAAGGATCCCTGTCGGTTTTTCTCCTGGAGAGTTCAATGTGGTCTGCGTGGCCGCATTCTTCCTGATGGTTATTTGTTGCTGTGTTCATAGAATCATTCAGGTTGGAAGAGACCCCTGGGATCATGGAGTCCAACCATCAGCCCCACTCTACAAGTTCTCCCCTACACCAGATCCCTCCACACCACATCCAATCTACTCTTAAACACAGTCAGGGATGGGGACTCCACCACCTCCCTGGGCAGCCCATTCCACTGACTGACCACTCTTGCTGGGAAGAATTCTTGCCTCATGTCCAGCCTAACCCTACCCTGCTGCAGCTTGCAGCCATTCCCTCTCCTTCTATCGCTCATTGCCCGTGAGAAGAGACCAGCACCAACCTCTCTGCAATGCCCTTTCAAGCAGTTGTAGAGAGTGTTAGGCCCTGGAGGACCCCAAGTTGAATGTTTCCAGGTTCTGTTCCCAAATATGCTGAGAAAGGGACAGCATTTCCCTGATGTTACAGGGAGGTGGACAAAAGGAGGTGTAAGCAGGGAGGAATAGGTGTGTTCATGTATTCACAGAGGACCTTGGGACCGAATGTTTGCAGCGTAATGACTCCAGGAGCATCCACAGATGGGACCTGCCTGGTTCTTTCCTCTAGAAACACAAAATGAGAGGAACCTCAGGTATTCCCACAACTTCACTGGTGTGGGGGGCATTGAGAATGCACCCCTGGATTTGAACTTAGCTGTGACAGTGTGTCCCACCAGCAGTTCAGTCTCGCAGCCCTGCGCCGTGGGAGAAGGAATGCAACCTGCAAACCTGGCGTGCCCGAGAAATCACTCAGGGTGGCATTTGGGAAGAGGCTCTGGTAATTATTGAGCTTCTGATTTCCCAAGAGCTCTTCCAGCCTCTCTTTTTTTTTTTCTGGTGTGCATGCATGTAATTAGGTCTGTCGGGCAGCAACGTTGTGTTAGAATGTCAACAGGAGTTTCCCAGTGTGGGGCTTGGCCAGTTTAAAAGACTAAAGAGTACCCGGGAGTGAGTTGGCTGGGGAGCCTGGCAAAGAACCCCCTTCTCCTCCTCCCAAACTTCTCTTGGGGCACTATGGAAATCAGCAGCCTTTTTCCCTGAGGCTGCTCATTGCTCTTAACAGCAGCACTGAAGTCTCTCTTGGGAAAACCACAGATTGGGGTTTATTTTGGTTTTTTTTGGAAGTCCTAATAACAATGTGTTACAACCTCAGGCTCTCTTGAGTTGATGAGGAATAAAGTCTTAGTAATGAAGAAGAGTCTGAGAGTGTGTCTAAAGTGCTTGCTTTATTGCCAGCACATATTTCACACTGACAGTCAATACTTTTAACTGATCCCAAGCCACGCGTGTTGCATTTCAAATCCCTCCCCAGCCTGCTCCAGTCTTTCCCATGTGGATTTTCCAAGCTAGAGGCAGAGTTAGCTTGTCAGCTTTGGGTTTCTGAGCATATGGATTTCTTGGTTTTTCGTTCCCAGCCCGTGTTTTTAGGTCAGGAGGATAAAGCTTGTTCTGTGTCAGCTGAAGGGAAGGACCAGGGGAGCCACTGGAAGGATTAGGTGGCGGAACAGCTGCAGAGGATCGTGTGTGGCGTGGTGGATTTAGCTTTTCAAGGACTCCATTGCCATTCATAGAGGGTCCAGTTTGCCATTTCATCGCTGCTTAGGGCTCACAAATGGGCAAAGTAGCTAAAACTGACCAAGATTTATATGCAGGCTGAGCTGATAACCTCTGTGACTGCCTTTACTGCCTGAGGGGCTGCAGTTTGCTCTGCCCAGCCTGAAGCAACACCACCACGTGCTCCTTCATTGTTCCTCAGCCACATTTATGACCCCTTGTTTCTCTGTTATCTCAACACCTTGAAGGTTTGACCTCACTTATCCCAGGGCAGCCCCAAACAAAAAAAACAACCAAACCAGCAGAGCTTGTTTTCCCACGTGTGCCTTAAAGTTAAGCTGTTTTTCGGATTCACTGGTGCTGCAGTGAGTGTGTTCTCAGAAGAAGGGTTAACAGGGCAGCTCTCATCTGGCCAGCTGTTTGCAGAAAACTTGCTTGCAATTCCAGGATCTTTGCAGCTGTGAGACCAGGGCAGAAATAGCAGGGACTGACTGACCGGTGCGTACACACAGACAGTGACAGCATGAGCTTCCCTTCCTGGGGAGGGCTTAAAAAAGGAGGGGGAAAAAGGAAAAAAAACCTTGATTTTACAGGCTTTTTGGTTTTTTTATGATTTATTTTTGCCTGGTTTGTAGACTGGTGCATCCTAAAACCCTTCCGTGTCCCAGAGGCACGATATGAGCGTGCTGCTATAGCTGGGGCTCCCCGTTCCTGGCTGACAGCCCCGTGCAGAAGCACTGGGGATCCACATTCATCACCAGGCTCTCTCCCAGCCCCGGGAAGTGCAGGTTGGTGTGTAAGGAGAGTAGCATTAAAGCCTCCTCTGCCCGCAGCCACTGCGCTGCCAAGGTCTGAGAAAGCTGATTTAGCCTCTTCCTGACTTTTTAGCCCTTTTATCCTCCTGGCTTTTTGAGATTTACACCACTGCTGGTTGCCAGATGATGTCAGGAATGTTAAATCTGCCTTAATTTGAAGTGTCCGTACCGCTGCGCAGCTCCCGGTTGCGGGTCGGGCTGGGGGGGGATCCCCATTCACTCCTGGGGCGTTAAGGAACCAAGAACGGCCGTGTAACAAGATAGGCCCAGGAATTTCATTTCATTACACCCCTTGCTTCCCCTTTCATGATGATTTTTTCCTGGTTAAAATCAGATCTTCTATCTGCTTTTCTCCTGACAATTGTTCCTGACTTCTCTCTGCTCCTTTAAGGTCAACTTCTCTTCTGCTTTGGCCCGTGTCCAGCTCTCTCTTTTAGCCCAGATTTGCTTCCTCACCTTCTTTCTGCTAACTCTTGATGAGTAGATGAGAGGAGTATTAAATAGATAGAGTGAAAAATGACCATCACTGGGGTAGATGACTTTTCCTCTAATTAAAAAGTGGAGCGGAAATGAATGCGCATCCCCTGAGGCTGTGCGAGAGTCGCTGCGAAGCCCAGCACTAGATCCATCAGGGGGGTGGGAAGTCCAGTATGTGGAAGGGTATCCCAGAACCCTGGGTAAATGGGAGGATGCTAGTAAAGGGAAAGGGAAGGGAGAGTTTCCAGTGGCAGCAGTGGGCCCAGATTTAAATGTGTTGCCGTAGAGCAAAGACTCGGAGGTGAGCTTGCCACATCCTGGATTTTGGTGCCCGTGCTGGGCAGGGATTCAGTGCCAGAGCAGGGTTTTCCAAGGAAAAAGGTGTATTAAAGCAAGCTGATCCCACCTGGGCGGTGTGACCCCTGATGGATCCCAGCTTTGGCCTCTTTGCTTTGGCATACAGTGTAGACTTCCCCAGTTGTGACCAGAAACTCTCTGGTGTGCAGCCAGCCAGCGGAGTTAATAGTAACCAACACGAGGAGGTTCCCTGGAAGCTTCCTCTTGCAACGAATCAAAATTTTCCGGCAGGAACCGAAAGCAAAACACTTCATCCAAAAATTCCTCATCAGCTCTAGTCACTAGAGCAGAACAATAGCGATTTCACTCAGTTATGCACTACAAATTCACGGCCCCAGGATCACACCGTGCCGTTGAAAGGTGGGTGGAGAGAGCAGGTGGACATTAACATCTCCCTTTTTGTACAGGAGGAGACAGGGGTTTGCAGGTGCTCAGAGCCTTCTGCAAAGTTACGCAGCGAGACAGCGTGGGAGGGAACCAGATCCAGGGGCTGTGATTCTTCTGGTCTGGCCACTGAATCATAGAATCATTTAGGTTGGAAGAGACCCTTGGGATCATCGAGTCCAACCATCAGCCCTACTCTACAAATTCTCCCCTACACCAGATCCCTCAACACCACATCCAATCTACTCTGAAACACAGTCAGGGATGGGGACTCCACCCCCTCCCTGGGCAGCTGATTCCACTGACTGACCACTCTTTCTGTGAAAAACTTTGTCCTCATGTCCAGCCTAACCCTACCCTGCTGCAGCTTGCAGCCATTCCCTCTTGCACTGAAGCGTGCAACCCTCAGGAAAAGCAGAGAAAGCCACGTGTCCCCGTCTAATGAACCCCAGTCGCTTTGTCAGCTTTACTGGTACCAGCCCTGGAGGTGTTAGACACGGCTGAAGGTCGCTGTTTGGCAGAGAGGAACAGTTGCTTTTCAGAAACAGAGATGTTTTAGGTCACCAAGGGCTCCTTTTGGTTGCAGTGTCTGACTATGTGATTGTTCTCTTGTAGGGATGGCCGAGCGGCAGCGATGAGCGGGACTGACGTTCGTGCAAGTCTCTTCTGGCTCCGTCTCCGCGATGGCTGGTGCCTCTGGTAACCAATTACCACTGGATGGTAATGCGGGATGTCGAGAGCAGCCGTAGAGTTTGGCTTGATCCCGTTGTGTTTCTCTTCTGCCGGTTGAGACTGGGAATCACCATGACAACGCTGTGACTCTTCCAGCAACGGTTGCCCACAGACCAAGGGTGGGCTGGGGGTGGGTGAGAAGGTCGAATGGTTGAGTCTAACGGGATCAAAAGTTGCGCCTGCAGCAAAATGACTGTCAAAAAGCCATCGGTGCGACAAGAAGATGAAGTTCCCCTTCTATTGGCTTCTCGCTGAGCGGGCACAATAGCATTCCTGCTCTCCAGGCTCGCTCCGAAAACCCTGTTGGTTATGGCTACCGATCCAACGTGATTGGGCGTGCAGCCACTTTGGAACTCATGACTGGATATACGATGTTGCGGAATGGGGGAGTGGGGAACGGAGGCCAGCCGTGGATGTTGAGGTGGTCCAATCGGATCCGGCTCACCTGGCTTAGTTTCACCCTCTTCATCATCCTCGTCTTCTTCCCCCTCATTGCCCACTACTACCTGACCACCATCGATGACGCCGACGATGCCGGCAAGCGCATCTTTGGCCCTCGGACCGGCAATGAGCTGTGTGAGGTAAAGCACGTGCAGGACCTGTGTCGCATCCGTGAGTCGGTCAGCGAGGAGCTGCTCCAGCTGGAGGCCAAGCGGCAGGAGCTCAACAGCGAGATCGCCAAGCTCAACTTGAAGATCGAGGCCTGCAAAAAGAGCATTGAAAACGCCAAGCAGGACCTGCTGCAGCTGAAGAACGTCATCAGCCAGACCGAGCATTCCTACAAAGAGCTGATGGCTCAGAACCAGCCCAAGCTCTCCTTGCCCATCCGTCTCCTGCCAGACAAAGACGATGCCGCCTTCCCCTTGCCAAAATCCAACCGGAACTGCAGGCTACACAACTGCTTTGACTACTCGCGCTGCCCGTTGACCTCTGGCTTTCCAGTCTATGTCTACAACAGTGATGATTACCCTTTTGGGGGTTCCTTAGACCCTTTAATTAAACAAGCCTTTGAGGCGACTGTCAGAACTAACGTTTATATTACTGAAAATGCAAACATTGCTTGTGTGTACATAATATTAGTGGGGGAGATGCAAGAGCCCGTAATGCCAAAACCTACTGAACTAGAGCAACAGTTGCACTCTTTGCCGTACTGGAGGACTGATGGACATAACCATCTCATCATCAATTTATCAAGGAAGTCAGAAACTCAGAACTTCATGTACAACATCAGCACGGGGCGCGCCATGATCGCCCAGTCCACCTTCTACGACGTGCAGTATCGACCGGGGTTTGATATTGTGGTGTCTCCTCTGGTCCACGCTATGTCTGAACCCAACTTCCTAGAAATCCCACCCCAGGTGCCCGTCAAGCGTAAATACCTGTTTAGTTTCCAGGGGGAGAAGATCGAGTCTCTCAGATCCAGCTTGCAAGAGGTTCGCTCTTTCGAAGAGGAAATTGAAGGCAACGCCCCGGCTGACTACGACGACCGGATCATCACCACCTTGAAGGCTGTTCAGGACAGCAAGTTGGACTTTGTTTTGGTGGAGTTCACGTGTAAGAACCAGCCTAAGGCGAGTCTGCCCACTGAGTGGGCTCTGTGTGGAGAAAGGGATGACAGACTAGAGCTACTGAAGCTATCTACTTTTGCACTGATAATCACCCCAGGGGACACCCATTTAGTGATCTCCGCCGGGTGTGCCATGAGACTGTTTGAGGCTCTGGAGGTCGGAGCCATCCCGGTGGTTCTTGGAGAGCAAGTTCAGCTACCCTACAATGATGTGATCCGGTGGAACGAGGCAGCCTTAATCATACCAAAGCCACGTATCACAGAAGTGCACTTTCTTCTGAGAAGCATTTCTGACAACGATCTCCTTGCCATGAGGAGGCAGGGCCGCTTCTTGTGGGAGACCTACTTCTCCACCTCCGACAACGTGTTCAGCACAGTCTTAGCTATCATAAGGACTCGAATCCAAATCCCGGCTGCTCCTATCCGAGAAGAAACCGCCGTGGAGATTCCCCACCGGTCTGGCAAAGCTGCTGGTACAGACCCCAATATGGCAGACAACGGTGACCTGGACTTGGGGCCTGTGGAAACAGAACCACCCTATGCATCTCCCAAATATCTCCGCAATTTCACCCTCACTGCGATGGACATCTACAGGAATTGGAATTCTGCTCCAGGGCCTTTCCACCTCTTCCCTTACACTCCCTTTGACCCCGTTTTACCGTCGGAAGCAAAATTTTTGGGGTCTGGGACTGGATTTCGGCCCATTGGTGGAGGAGCAGGTGGCTCTGGGAAGGAGTTCCAGGCTGCTTTGGGTGGCAACGTCCCCCGGGAGCAGTTCACAGTAGTGATGTTGACTTACGAGCGGGAGGAAGTGTTGATGAACTCCCTAGAAAGGCTCAATGGTCTCCCCTACTTAAACAAAGTTGTGGTAGTGTGGAACTCTCCCAAGCTTCCCTCCGAGGATCTCTTGTGGCCAGACATTGGTGTCCCAATCATGGTAAGGAAGATGTAGCTACTACGGTCTCGCCGCCTGGTGGGGGTTGTGTGTTCACGTTGGCTGTAGCTCTTCTGTAGCGTGTCAGCTCGGGTAGGACAGCATTCATCTCCTGTGGTTGCATCTGTCTGTACCTGGTCTGGATGCTTTACCTGGTGAGACCCCATCTGGAATATGGTGTCCAGTTCTGGGCCCCTCAGTTCCAGCAGGACGGGGAACTGCTGGAGAGAGTCCAGGGCAGGGCTACAGAGATGATGAAGGGAGTGGAGCATCTCCCAGAAGAGGAAAGGCTGAGGGAGCTGGGTCTCTTGAGCTTGGAGAAGAGGAGACTGAGGGGTGACCTTATTAATGTTGATAAATATGTAAAGGGGGAGTGTGAGAAGGATGGAGCCAGGCTCTTCTCAGTGACATCCAATGACAGGACAAGGGGTAATGGGTGCAAGCTGGAACAGAGGAGGTTCCAGTTAAATATGAGGAACAACTTCTTCATGGTGAGGGTGAGGGACCACTGGCAGGGGCTGCCCAGGGAGGTGGTGGAGTCTCCTTCTCTGGAGACATCCCAAACCCGCCTGGAGGCGTTCCTGTGTGACCTGCTCTGGGTGTTCCTGCTCTGGCAGGGTATTGGACTGGAGGAGCTGTCAAGGTCCCTTCCAATCCCTGAGATTCTGGGATTCTGTGAGGTGGCAGGTTTGACTCCTCTGACCCGTTTTGGGTGTTTGTGTGAGAATGCCGTGGCTGCTGCTCTAGAAGTGCCCGTTTCTCACCTTAAAGGGAGGCTGCTGTTGAGAGGGGAACCGCTGTGCTCCTCCACCATGGGAGCTCAGCCGAGATGAACTGCTGTCCTGGGAGAACGCGCTGGGCGAACTTTGGGTGATGAAATACAGGTGTGACACAGGAGAGCCTAAACTGTAAAAATATGGGGATCTTTAGAGGTGCCAGGTGTTTAGCACTCGTGGAACAGTAATTGCTTAATTAAGAGCCTACTACGAATCTCGAGGCTTAAAGCTAGAGAGTCTGGCTTACTGAGGAGCTGTGCTTTGGCTCTTCAGGTGTCACACCGGGAGGACAGTTGGCACCTTATAGATACCTAAGTAGTGACTGTTTCCACACTTTACCAGTTAAATCCTTTATAAACACAGAAGAGGGACCCACTGAACTGTGCCTACTGCAAGGGCCTCAAAAGTCATTCATCATTTTGTATTCCAAGGGGTGGCAGAGAAGGAAACAGAAGCCAAGGCCAACATCACCGTGAGAGCTTCCGTGCTCCAAAGGTTGCAGTTCAGTTTCCCTTACGTTTGGGTTGATCCCCCCTCTCAAACTGTAGAAGCGACACCTTCAAAGACCGATGTCATTCCTTTTCGTGCCCAGCTATCGCCTGTGTTGCTCGTAAGGAGTTGCTTTTCCCTAAATTACTACTTAGGACTGCATGTATTTTAGGGTTTCTCTGTCATCCCAGCATAACTTTCCTCACTGGCCATTGTTAACGATCACAACTAAACGTGAATCTCCACGTGCCTTCGTAGCGAGCCCGGGCACAGAGCCACTAACGAGAAGCAGCACTGTGTTGTCTGAATCCGGTTGTGTTTAGAGGACAAATGGAAGGATAATGCCTTACAAATTAAGGAAGGGGGGAAATAAAAGAGGGAGATGGTACTTAAGTACGCAAACTGCATGTGGTTTATGTGACAGGACGCTACCAAGCTTAATAGCCATGTGAGCTTTATGCTTCACGCAAAGAGATTCATTGATTTAATATTTCATTTTATTATTATTGTGATGAATAAATCCTTCTGCTCACATTTAAAAACCCTTATGGTCCAGGGACAATGAGGAGAGAAAATTGCTTGGATAATTGCAAACTAATCTTTCACATCAGTCCTGTTTGAATGCCTGAATCCTGCAAAAATCTTGGCATTGTGTCTGCTGAAAGACTCTGTCCTCCTTCAGCGCTGAAGAGGGGGGATTGTTCTCCTCAGAGCTGCTAATGGGTGTTATTTGTGCAAGAAAAATATGTTTCTGTTGATGGATGTTAATGCCTTTTGTTTCCCCCCCCCCCCTGCTCTCATCTGCACTTCCATTGTGTTGGAGCCACACTGGCTTTTTTGGGGACGCTGACACACACGAGTCGTCACGTGTCGCCTTCCAGCCGCACGCTGCGGGGAGGGACGTTTGGTAGCACTTGGTTCAAGAGGAGGAAACTTGGCTCCTGCCTGGTTGGGGATGTTGGGTGGTGACACTGTGCTCATGGCCAAGTGCTGGGGAAGGACTGGAGCACAGCGAGCTTCTCCTGGGGTCCTTGGCAAAGGAGTGTGTTGGTTTGACACCAGGTATGTTTTCTTCCCATTTGTCTACATCCCATTTTTTGAGAGAGCCCTGGGCAGCCTCCAGGCATCCATCCCACTAAAGTGCTGGTTGCCAGACCCATATCCAGACTGGGGTTTAAATCGTGTTGAGAGTCTGTAGCATTCATCTCCGTGGATGGTTTGGTGTGTGATGGTACAAAAACTTACCTGGGCTTCATCAGGCAGACAGGGAGTTGGGATTGTTTAGTTTGAGGAAGAGGAGGCTGAGGGGAGACCTCATCCCTCTCTCCAACTGCTTGAAAGGGCATTGCAGAGAGGTTGGTGCTGGTCTCTTCTCACGGGCAATGAGCGCTAGAAGGAGAGGGAATGGCTGCAAGCTGCAGCAGGGTAGGGTTAGGCTGGACATGAGGCAAGAATTCTTCCCAGAGAGAGTGGTCAGTCAGTGGAATCAGCTGCCCAGGGAGGGGGTGGAGTCCCCATCCCTGACTGTGTTTCAGAGTAGATTGGATGTGGTGTTGAGGGATCTGGTGTAGGGGAGAACTTGTAGAGTAGGGCTGATGGTTGGACTCCATGATCCCAAGGATCTCTTCCAACCTGAATGATTCTATGATCCTAAGATCTGCTGTGGACAAGGGCAATGAGAGGTGGAGAAGCAGAGGTGAGGTTCTGTGTGAACCTTGATGGCTGGGGAAGAGGCAGGTGGGTGCGTGGGGTTGGTGAGAAACACAAGCCCTTATGGCTGCTGGTGTCGAAAGAAACGGCAGAGCTGTGCATCTTATTTCTTCCTGGAGAAAAAAAGTGTCTTTTGATGGGGGAATATTCAATTCTCTCAGATCTTGAAGCAGTGCTGCGTCTCTGTGTAACAGATACGTTCCCAGGAACATTGGGGTTCAAAGAATTGCCCTGTGCTCAAGTCCCAAAGCACAGAGCTCTGCAGAGGAAACCTGGGGGGAAGAGCAGCGCTTGGGGGCAGATTTGGGTGTCCCCTCCTTGCCATTGCAGTGTGTCTGGGCACCATTGGGTAGTCCTAAGTCTCATCAAGGGACCACTGGAGCTCCTCTACAGTGGAGTTGCCTGGCTGTGTCCAGCAGAACAGCCCAAAGGAGAGTCGAGCTTCCTCCTGCACGGGTTGACCTTGGCTCATCGATCAGTTCCTTGAAACTTCGTTTGCAAACGGTAGTGCTTGCTTATGATTTGTTCTTCTAAAGCAGGTTCTGTGGTTTTCTTTTCCCTGGTGGGCTGGGAGTTAATCAAGAGCAGAGCTTAAAGCTGCATTAGATCTTTGAATCTTTCATGGGTAATGAGATAAACAGGGCTACGGAATATATTTGATTTCTTAAAAACTTCTACTTAGGTATGGATTTCTTGAGGTGGGTCAGATGCCTGAGCTGCACGAGAGTCTCTGATAAAATATTCTGGCCCTCTACTGAGCCTGAAGTGACTGGGTGCAAATATAATTTAATGTAAAGCCGTGTGAGTAGTCATTCCAGGCTGCTCCTGGAACAGATGTAGGTAGATTGCCCTCTCAGTTCAAGTGCCCTCGTGCTGGAGTTCAGCTGTAAAAATTGTTCCCGTCGCGTAAAATAGTATCGCAGCGAAAAACAAAGGTTGTAAGCGAGAAGTCTGGTTTGTGTAAGCTGAAAATCTTGCTTTCTGCAAGCATTCCTGTCTCTAGCCCTGTGTTAGGAGAAATTCCACAGACAGAAGAACCTGGAGAACCTCACCCTACCAGTGCCAACAGCAACACTGCAACCGCTGCTTAACTTCTGGGCGCCTTCCTGCAGCATTTACGCTGTTGATGCATCCTGCAAAATGCCAGCCTGAAGAAGCTCAACATCAGGTGCAAGGTCCTGTGGGCTGGGGCAATCCCAAGCACAAATCCAGGCTGGGTGGAGAATGGCTGGAGAGCAGGCCTGAGGAGAAAGACTTGGAGGTGTTGGTAGGTGAGAAGTTCAACAGAAGCCGGCTGCCAGCCCAGAAAGTCAACCCCATCCTGGGCTGCATCCCCAGCAGCATGGCCAGCAGGGTTGGGGGGGGAGGATTCTGCCCCTCTGCTCTGCTCTGAGAAGACCCTTACGGGGAGCACTGTGTCCAGCTTTGGAGTCCTCAACACAAGAAGGACATGGATTTGTTGGGAGAGGGTTCAGAGGAGGGCTACAAAGACAAAAGCCTAGAGCCACCTCCGTTAGGAAGACACCTTGAGAGAGGTTGGTTTGTTTAGCATGAAGAAGAGAAGGCTCTGGGGAGACCTTCAAGCCTCTTCCAGTACCTAAAAGGGGCCTACAAGAAAGCTCAAGAGGGACTTTTTACAAGGGTGTGTAGTGAGAGGATGAGGGGGGATGGCTGCAAACTGAAAGAGGGGAGATTGAGATGAGATGGTTATCATCTCAAGGAGAAAAAGTCCAGAGCCTGTTGTACCCTCTGCCATCCAACTCCAGTATCTTCAGGTCGGTCTGTCTCTTGGACTGGTCAAAGATGTGTTTTTAAGATATTTTTCTTCCCATCCCATCCTTGGCAGCGTGAGGAGAAAGCATCTTGTTGTAAGAGGGAGAAGCCATCACTTCCAGACTGTGAGGGCTTAGGGCCCTGTTACCAGCCACAAGGATCTCTGCTTGCCAAAGGCCACGGTGTCCAAGTTTGTGGAAGAGAGACAGCTTCACGGGGACGGCTGCTTCATCTGTTTAAGGGGTGCTGGAAGCTGGAGCAGTGATTTCCAAGCTTTTATTTCTCTTCTATTTTTTCCTGTCTCAGGGTGGCTGCTGGCGTTACCGGTCTCCAATCCATCCCTTTGGATGAGTGGGCTGAGAGGTGGCACCATCTGAATGGTGGTGCAGTGTCTGAGCCTGCTGGGCTGGGTGTGTTGAAGCCAAAGGAAGGGTCAGATTTATCCTTGTTAGCTCGTTAATTGAGGTTTTGTACCAACCTGAAGTCTGGATGTGTTGCTGGGGGGCGTGGATCAGGACTATCCAGTTGGCTCGTGGTTTTATTTTGCATTGAGCTGGTCTAATATCTCTCCTGCCTTCCCAGTAATGACTGGCTTTGGGTTGTGTTATTTTGGAAGCCCGAGGGCTTTGCATGGGCTGCCAGTGTCACTCGTGGAGCATGTCCTGTGAACCCAGCTGAGCTGGGAAAGGGCTTCCCACCCCTGAGGCTAAATCTTATTCAGCCCAAACAGGTATTTCCACAAGCCCTGCTTGTGCTTTATGGAATTCCAGCCCAAACTTCCATCTCCTCTTTCTTCTCTCAGTGTGTGCAGGTCCTTTGGTGGCAGAGCCCTGGCTGGAAAAGCCCTGCAGCACTTTGCTTTCGCCTCCTCCTCTGGGGTTAGGAGGGGGTTGTATTGCATTTTGGAGCAATTTAGCTGGGTTCACTGCCAGTGCCAGCTCCTGTGGCTTTGGCGGTGACTAATCCTTTCCTTCAGCTTTGTTAGAGAGTAAGTAGCTGCCTTTGATCTCTGCAGCCAGTTCCAGTGGCGTAGCGTCCTTTGCTGCTGGTTTGGTGGCCAGCTGAGAAACCTCATTCAATTTAGCTGCTTGTTTGGAAAAAAAACCAAATATATAAAAAAAGAATAATCTTTGGAAAATTTTTAATCTGGAAGCATTGCCACATCTGCAGACCTGGCTGGCCAGTCGCCCTGTCCCCTCAAATGCCACTTGTTAATCAGAAGCAGACGAGGGGGAAGGAAATGCCATCCTGACTTTTCCTTTCTGTTGAGCAGTGTCTGTGTTGAGTTTGCACCTCCCTTCTGCCAGAAATTCTTGAAGGTGCTCTGGTATCTCCATGAAGTACCAAGATGGGGTCCCCAGGTGATGCTTCTGGTTAAGAGGAGGAGGGATGGAGCCTGGTCGGACTGTAACATCGAGATGTCTATGGGTGGTGGCATGAGCTTGTGCTTCAACATCGTGTTTGGGTTTCTGGTAAGAGCAGAGCCAACGCTGTAAACTACCGGTCACCAGTAACTCAAGCTCAACTGGGGTGGTGTGTGTGATCCAGGGTGAGGTCCTCAAAGACCTCAGGAGTTAAACAGGAGAATAAAACTCTCTGTGCTGATCACACCACCCTTCCAGTTGATCCTTTTGCTTCCTGGGAGCTTTGGGTAAATACCAGTTCAGGTCCTGACTCAACCAGGTACTTGAACATGTCCCTGACCCTTCCTTGGAGACATGATTCATGCTTTGCTGGGCCAACTCCTGCTGAAGTTCAGTGAGTCAGAGCTTTACACTGGGCACTTCCCACTTTCCCTACCTTATCCTTCCAGTCCCTAAAGGAGATCTGAAAGAGAGATGGGGAGGGACTCTGGAGGAGGGAGGGGAACCCTAGGAGGAGGAGGAGGAAGGGTTTGACCCTGCAAGAGCGGAGATGGTGCTGAGATGTGGGGCAGAACTTCTTTGGGGTGAGGGTGGTGAGAGCCTGGCCCAGGTTGCCCTGAGAAGCTGTAGCTGCCCCATCCCTGGAGGGGTTGAAGGCCAGGTTGGAGGGAGCTTGGAGCCCCCTGGTGTGGTGGGAGGTGTCCCTGCCCAGGGCAGGGGTTTGGAACTGGATGATCTTTAAGGATCCTTCCAACCTGAACCATTCTCTGATTCTGTGATTATTCCAGCTCACAACTCTGGTGTACAAAATCAGGAGGAACCCAACAGAACTTTGGGGTCCTGGGTTGCACATGGGAGTGGGCAGCTACAGCTTTGCTTCCAGAAGGAACCATTCGGGCTCTGCTTTCCATGACAGGAACGGGCTGAGAAAATCACCTCGTTTCTTAGCACGGAGTCACTTTACACAAGAGATTTGCATTATCCGGGGGTTAAGTGGGCCCCATCCAATGCAGCAGCTTTGCTGGCAGCGTGTCACAGGTTTAGGAGTTCCATTTCTCCATGGGAGCAGTTTTTTTAAGGCAGGGTGATGTTGCAGGAACCCGTGTTGCTGCTGTCGGGTACGTAGCACCACCTGCTGCCGGCAGAGCAGGGTGCTGCGGGAGAAGAGGATTCCTTCTTCCCAAATCCACACACACACACACACACAGAGCCAAGTTCTGTTGTCTCAATACCTATTTTTACCGTTGTGTATCAGGAGAGGAAGGAGCACGTTGGCTGCTTAGTTTACCTGCGATGCCAAAACCCAGCTGCTCCTCACCGCGGGGCCTGAGCGGAGGCGCAGCGACGCCTGAGTGCGCGCTGATAATGGAGTTCTTGGGGATCTGCGCTCTGAATATTAACACAGACACCCCTGGAAGGCTCTGCTGCTGGTGCCTACGACCAGCCCTTCCTTCCCTTGCCTGCCATATGTTGGCTTCTAATAGCTTTTCCGTAGACAAAGTGTTGCCATAGCCTCCGCTCCCCGAATTCCCTTGGCCTTGGCCAGAAGGCCACCGACCCCACCAGCGGCATCCCAAGCCAAGGGAATTCGGGCAGTGGGAAGGAAACAGACAGGAGGGAAGCATCCCTCTACGCTGCAGTGCACGTAACCAGACAGGTTGTCTCACACAGAAACGCTTGGAGGTGGCACGGGGGGCCGGTCCCCCCTTTGCGTTGAAGCCTTTAAACGTCGCCACGAGAGCCGTCTGTGCATCTTTAAAGCACTCTCTGCTCCAGAGCAGGCTCTGTCACAGCAGCTCGATAGGAATTGGCGCAGGAGTCGGTGTGGCAACAAAACACCCCATTGTTTTTGCAGGGCTGGATTCCTGCTGCTGTGAGGGCTTGCGTGGTGGCCTGCCTCTGCCTGGTTAAACAAGAGAAGAGGTCGTGTCCCCAGATTATCCCGTCCAGGGAAACAAGCTTGGGGGGGAAACAGAGCATCTGGATGTCTTTTCTCTGTTTTTTCCTTCTGCCTTCACCTTCTTTTCATTCTCTTCATTATTGCAGATCTTGCTTAGTTCAGGTGGCATCATGAGTTGACGTCCCCTTCGCTGCAAGCTGTACCTTCTTCCCATAAAGTCCTGGGTACCTGTGTTTCCTTTCTCCCCGTGCTCATAACTGTCTCACTGGAGTGGTTTTGTGGTGCAGGATGATTTGATTGTTCATTCTCTCAGGTTGCTTTATTTGTGAAGACAGCCTTGTCTCCCAGAGCAGCTATAACTTGATGTGGTATCAGCAGAAATGGGTGGGCCCCAAGGCACTGGGGAGAAGGAGGGAGCTGTAGTCACCGGGGTCGTGAATTTGACTTTGGTTGTGGGTCTTAGGTAGATGGGGCCAAAAAAAATCTGTGGTGTTAAAGTTTGCAGGGCAAAATTAGACTCATGGGGCAGTGAGACACTGAGGAGACAACGGAACGACATGAGAAGGTTGTAAAGAGGAAAGTAGCTCTTGGATACGCGGTTAGAGAAAGAGATGAGGAGCAAGAGAGAAGTTTTAATCGCTCTGCTTGTTCTTATGTGTCTGGTGTAGCTCACAGATGCCTCCCCAAGCTCCGAGGGATCG
This sequence comes from Jacana jacana, assembly GCA_013400555.1. Lineage (NCBI taxonomy): Eukaryota > Metazoa > Chordata > Aves > Charadriiformes > Jacanidae > Jacana > Jacana jacana. The sequence goes on from VZTM01036618.1 coordinate 76,096, forward strand.
ATCAGCAAAGATATTGCAGCTCTTGAGTGGAAGATGGGGACTTATTCCCAAGTTTTCCGGTGGGCTGGCGGTGGCGCAGCGCAGCAGCCACACATGATTCACCTCCTGGGCAGTCTCTTACCCCTTTTCCCCCGCCTGTATCTGGCGAGGAAGCAGATGCTGCTCTCCCTTATCTAACTGAAGGATGCTTTTTCTTCAGCTTTCTTGAAATCAGGCTCTGTGGTGAGTGATAAAGTATGATGGATCTCCCTGCTGTGCTGGGCACACGGAGCGTTCCCCGTCCTTCCGCGGGTGCAGGATTGTCTCCTGTGAAAGCGAGTGATGAGCAGGTCGGTGATGGAGCAGCTGGATTCTGAACAGAGGGCTGCAGGTTGCAGGTTGCAGGTTGTTTTCCTGTTCTCCTGGCTGCTGGATCCCAGGAATCAGTGCTGTTCAACTATACACACCCAGAGAGGATGGAGGGGTTTTTCTCCTGATGCCATTTCAGAGAGCACGAGGAAATTAGGGGAAAAGGCAGTAGTTTGAAGTCCCTTCCATTCATTTAAAGCCTTTGATTAATGAATGAAAATCTGTGTTAGCCATGCAAAGAAGGGTGAGGAATCTCTCCCTTCTCCTGAAACTGGAACAAAGACCATAAGCAAGGAGCTAAGGGAATCTTGCTAATAAACCAGAGGGAAACTGAGGTGCAGAGAACAGAAGACCATGCCTGGTCACTAAAGCACTTGTAAATCTCCTGACAAGCTGACAGAAATGCTGTTTTCACTTATTCCCAGGTTTCCTAGCAGCAGAAAGGTGGGAAATCTGGTGAAGCTCTTATTAGGCTTCCCAGATAACACTTTCAGATCCAACTGGTTTAGCAAAATCTGCAGCTTTCTGAAATGCTTATCTGAATTGAATTCTGAAAAATTTTTGAGGTTGGTTTAGGGAAGGGAAATGTTATTTGGGTTTTGTCTCAAAACTGAACATTAAAAGCATTCTGGGCAGTTTGCAGCTTCCATGTGAAGAAACTAATCATGGCTCTGGTCTCCCAAGCTGCCCAGAGCCCCAGCTGGTGGAAACCTGCCTTATCTCTGCAGGAGGGGACAGCCCCGTCTTACTGTGGGAGAAGAGAGTTCACAAGGAACAAAAAGAGCACTTTCCTGAGGAATAGAACAGCTGTAAACCAGATAAGTCATTGGAATAGGGCTCATTTTCCTCTTGCTCTGAATGCAGGTGACAAAGCAAATTGGTCTCAAAACACCGGGAATAATTAGGTCGAATTTATTAGAAATTTGTAAAAGGAATTGCTTTTAATTAATTGCTTCATTTATGTCAACTCTGTAATTTCTAACACACACGCTGGTCCTTAATTCCCAGCTCATGCTGTGGGCTGTGGGAGGTGGTGGTGGTGGTCTGTATTCATCCCAGCCACGTGTTTGTTGCTCTTGTATTAACTACCTCTTGGTGGAAGCATTTGTTCCCCCTTGATTTTATTTTACTTTGTAATTGACTGCCAGGAGAAGCTTAAATAAGTCTCTGAGTAGTTAAAGTCTGGGGACAAGCCGAGAGCGTGAGGAACATGATGTTGCCCGTCACAAATCTCATGGCTTGGAGAGCGTGGAGATGGTGGTCCTCTGGATGAAAGCAGACAGTGGGCTGGTGTGGGAGAAGTGGGGTTCAGCCAAGGGTTCCAGCAATTAGGATGCAGCAGTTGAAGCCTATGAGCAATGGGAAGATACTCAGAAACCCATCTGGGGCTTGTGTCCTGATGTGTTGTCACCTGGCTCTGCCGTGTGGAGCGAGAAGGCATTTATTGGGTGTTTGGTGAAGCTGCCTTTCCCCTTGCAAAGTATTATCCCAGCTTTATCCTGATGTTTGAGCTGAAGGAAATTGCTTCTCTCCATGAGTCCAGCTCATGGAACAATGAGAGATAAAATGCTGATTAGGGAATCATGGTGTGGATTTCTAGTTCTTTTCTTCTAATATCACATGAAAGAGCTCTCATCTCTAGATGATGGATTTGAGGACAGACAGCGCTGGCAGGAAGCTGTCTTCATTTCAGCCAGACCCATCAGAACTTTCCCAGTGAGGTCTCAGCCTTCTCATCCTGGCAGTCCCCAGAAACCTTCCGGTGTGGAACAAACCTGGAAGCCCAAAGTGGGTTTCTGGGCCCGAGTGCTCTTTATGGTTGCTGCTCCCAGGCACGTAAGCATTAATAAATTCTCTGTCCTCTTCCCATCAAAAAAATAATCTACTTGCAAACTTGATGGCTTCTAGGGCTCTGCTTATATACCAAGTTTATATACCAGCTTTTTTAGTAGCTGCTCGGAAAGTTAATAGTCTGACCCCCGTTCCTTCCTCCTTTACTTGAGATAGAGTGTTCATTTTTGATGCCTTCAGCCCCCAGACATGAGTGCTGGTGCTCAGGCTCTTCCAGGATGAGAGCTGGCAGCTTCTAAATGCAGACCATCACCCACCCAGCATTGTTAGATGTAAACAGTGAGAGGTACCAATTTTTAACAGTTCAAAAGCAATCGTACCTGCTCTGCCGGGCGTTTTGTTTTACTGCTGTAGTGGAAATCCTGCTTGCCAGATACTGGGGAGAAAGAGAAGGAACCTGCTGAAGAAGTAATTGCACAACAATACTGAGGATTTGCACTGATGAAAGTCTCTGTTAATTAAAGCAGCTGGGCTATCAGCCAAAGAGCAAAGCGTGGAAAGATAAACTCTGCCTCACTTAGTGAGCAACAGAAAGGAGATAGTTCCAGTAATCCCCTGGGAGCACATCCCTTGGGTTTCCAGCACGCTCTTCTTCCCCTGGAGTTGCTCTGACTCTCTGTTGTGTATTTCTGTCCCTCTGAGATGGATGTTGCTGCGTTTCCATCCCTTGGCTGCTGCTGACCCGGTATTGCACGGCAGCTGATGGCTTGGCGAGAAGAGGATACCTCAAGGGTGCTCCTGCTGACTTTTGCGTGCTCTCCATCTTGCAGATGAGATGTGACAGCCACTCTCGGATCCATCCCTCAGCTCTCAGTCCATTTGCTGCCAGACTTCTCAGCACGGAGCAGGGGACCAGCAACATGTCTTTTCCAATGAAATGAGAAGTGCATGAATTAGCAACTGGAGTCTTCTCAAGGGTCAAGGGCTGAGAGAGATGTGGGCTTCAATACTTTAGAAATTTGGGGGTTTTACTGGTTGGATTTTTTTTTTAATGAGGTCAGGGAATTGCAGTTTGTGCATCTTTCATAGGCTCTTGTATGGCTCTTCCAAGGAGGACAACTTACTGAGATTGTGGGGAATCACTGAATGGCAGGGCTTGGAAGGGACCTCTGGAGATCATCCAGTCCAACCCCCAGCCAAAGCAGGTCCACCCAGAGCAGACTGAATAGGAATGCATCCAGGTGGGGCTGGAATGTCTCCAGAGAAGGAGACTCCCCCACCTCTCTGGGCAGCCTCTGCCAGGGCTCTGCCACCCTCACAGGGAAGAAGTTCCTCCTCAGGTTGAGATGGAAATTTCCTGTATTCCGATTTGTACCCGTTGGCCCTTGTCCTGTCACCGGGCACTGCTGAGAAGAGTCTGGCCCCATCCTCTTGCCTGCCCTTTAGATACTGCTGAGCATCAGTGAGATCCCCTCTGTCTTCTCCCTGGCCTGGCACGGCTGTGATGAGCTCTGCACCTCCAGAGCACAGCGGGGAAGGTGAAGAGGGGACACTATTTGTGTCACAATAAGGTCAGACCGCCCCGCTCGGTTCCTCTCTGAGCTGGCTGGGGTTTTCTTCTTCATCTGGCCAGGCTGTGTTACATGATGTTGGTTCAAGTCCAGGAACAGGATAGTCCTGGCTGAGGGTTCTTTCCTGGCTGCTTTTCCCTCTGCTGCTCTGAGTTTCACAAACTGCTCTCAAAACAAATCAGCAAAACAAATCTTCCTGCAGCAGCCCTGGCTGCGGGTATCGCTTCGACCTCGTGTGGCACGGTGCCACGTTCCCTGTGACACCCAAATCTGATCCAGGAGGTAAAGCTGCTCAAGAGCAGTGATTCCATCCAGCCCAATGTGCTCTTCAAGCTCTGCCTGCCACCTGGGATGGGATGGGATGGGATGGGATGGGATGGGATGGGATGGGATGGGATAGGATGGGATGGGATGGGATGGGATGCTGTGAGGATCTGCAGCTCCTCTGCTGGCAGAACCAAACTTCTGGTGACTCCTAGGAATCAGAATTGGCTGAAAATGGAAGCTGAAGGGTGGTATCTGTTCCCTAGCTCACTGACAGCAACCTCACCTGCCCCCAGGCTGTTAGGATTTACCAGTGTAGCTCTGGGAAGGTTTACTACCCACGAGCAGTTTGGATCCCCCATCCCTGAGCTCCAGGCACTAATATTCCACCTGATGAAAAGAGCTAAAAGCTGCTCCTGGCCTCTTGCTGTCTCTTTGCATGTTCTGTTTTTCAACAGCGAGGGCTGGTGAGAAACAGCATCTCTCTTTTACCTGATATCAGCAAAAATGGCTTTGGCACAGAAGATGCCAGGCAGGTGTCCCTGTGCCATCAGCTCTGGGCTCTCCCCGAGCACACCAGGATCTCTTCCAGGGAGAGCTCAGGTGTCCAGGTTGGATGGAGACAGAGCCAGAGAAGGTTCCCTGGAGGTGTTTAAAAGACACGTAGACGTGGTGCTGAGGGACGTGGTTTAGTGGTGGTTTTGTCAGTGTTGGGTTGATGGTTGGACTTTGATGGTTGGACATGGACAGGTCCCTTCCAACCTACTTAATTCTGTGCTTCAGTTCTAAGAAATGCTGTGGGGATGGGGTGATCATAGTGGGGAAAAAGCTTCTCTTTGGCTTGAATTTTATAAAGCAAATAAAATTTATCAGGATGACCACGAAGAGATGGAGATAACCCTGCTGGCTGTGCTCTCCAGCCCCACGCTCCTGGGCCTTGGCCTTGGGTATCCAGCCCTGTTGTTTCACCACTGAATTGAGGCTGCACTATCAGGAATTGGGTGAAATTTGTCAGTTTTCATGACTTCAGGAGCATTGCCCTCAGATTCTCTCGTGTGGGACTGACCTTTGGAAACGCTCAAAACGGTTTATTTACACCCAAAGACCAAAGTTGGTGGCAAACGTTCATCACCCAAACAGCCGCCCTGCGAGACCAGGGAAGGATAGGCGGGTATTCGGAGAGGAAGAAGAGGCAGAGGATGAAGCTCAGAGCGGAGATGGACTGCCAGAAGCCAGAGCTTGAAGGCTGAAAGGGTAAAACGAAGGCTGAGGAAACAGAGGCCTTTTGGAGAACATCTTTTTGTTGTTAGACAAGTGTTTTGTCACTGGGAAGGTCTTGGAGGCAGAGCTGGCTGTTGTGCCCCACGTGGCCTCTTGCCTATACGTGTGGCATCAAGTGCAGATGTTTCTTTGCCTTTCTCTGTCTTACAGAAGACAAATAGGTGTGGATTTATACCCCTTTATGCTGTTGCTACAGACACTCCTGCTGCCAAACTTTGTCTCCCCAGTGTCTTTCACCTCTGGGCCCGCTTCTCAGCTGGGTGAGATAATTGCATCTGAATTTTCAGATAGTGAATACCAAAGAGGATTTGCTGGGTGAAAGCAGCTCTGCAGCATTCATCCAGCTGCAGCTTGAGAGAGCTTCCATGAGAAGAACCACAACATCTGTGGGGACGTCACGCCTTTGGATATCGCCGATTTCATTGTGAAAAACCAACCCCACCAAACCCAAAATGGGGGTTATTGGTATCAAAACCCCGAGGGCGAGATCTTCCCGCCCCCAAACGACTTCTTCTCGTTTCCCAGCCAGGAGCTGGGTTTGTAAATCTGGCTCCTGCCCCCAGCCCTGCTAACAGAAGTTGGGTCCTGGGCTTCTCTGTCCCCCTCACCCTCAGTGGTTTTCCCCTGGGAGCTTTGGTGGGAAGCACAGAGCTGAGAAAGGAGGGAGATGAAGCGATGGGAGACGAGGTATTCCACAACCTCAGCTGCAAGTGGCAGCACGTTCTCCCAGGGATGTTCTTTGGAGCCAGAGGATTACAAATAATTGTAAAACCAAATCCAATGGGACAGCCAACTCGAGGTGCATCTTTAATCACCCAGCCAGTAACAGCCACACGCAGAGGGAGTGAAAAGAAGGGAAAATCTAGGTCCCAGTAATGTTAAAATAAGCATTCTTCTCTGTTAGTTCCTCTAGAAAGATGTGGCAGCTGCATCCCTATGAAAATGAATAAATAATCAGTTTTATTTGTATCACAAGCTGTTTTCTCATCTCAGAGATGAGCAACCCACTGGTAGCAGGCGAGCAGTTTGAAGGGAGACCGAGTGTTTGCGCATCGTACGTTCGCAGGCACGGTATCAATTTAAGAGAAGGATTTCCACTGGTATCTTCCTGTGTGGTTTGGTTCTCAGCGGGGGATAATTTACTCTTTGGGTTTATGTTGCATTATTTAATTACTTGTATTTTAAAAATGCATCTGTTTTGCCAATTTATATGCAGCCTGCGCTGCCTTCGGGTAGCTTTGCAGCTAAATACCCTTCCAGTGAAACTCTTTTCATACCTCTGGAGATGAGTCTTAAAATAGTCCATAAATCCTTTTCATTCGAATTTTGAAAGGGCCTTAAATTGGAGGTAGCAAAGCACAGATGCCTGGGGTGCTGCTGGGCTGGGTGAGGGGGTGAAGGAGCTGTTTCAAGGTGACGAGGAAGCACTGGGGAAGGAGCAGCAGAATAATTAAAACATGAGGAAAGGGATAACGGGAACTTTCCAATCCATCTCTAGAAGCAAAGATTAAAGGGAAAACAAGAAGGTGAAAAATTGCCAGGGGAAGCCCCTGTAAGAACCAGGGACATTTCATGGGGCTGAAGATAGATGACTGAAGAAACACCTTGCCAAGAGCGTTTCTGAAGAGCTGGGTTTGGGTGAAGCACTGGAGGAGAAGTGCCATCTCCGTTCTCCTGCCTGCTCTCCTCCTTGCCCAACTGCAGGAGATGCTGGTGCAGCACCATTTACAGCCAAGTGCCATGGGATCTGGGCCTCATCTGGACCAGCCAGGAGGAGCTGAGAGCCAGCAGGGCTCTTCCAAGGCTGTTTGCTGGGAAGAGACCAGTTGGGAGAGGAGCCCTTATGGCTGCAGGTGGGTCCCAGCAGCCTGGATCTAGTGGGAAGTGTCTCTGTGCAGGGCAGGGGGGTTGGAACAAGATGATCTTTAAGGTCCCTTCCAACCCATATGGTTCTGTGGTCTCTCTCCAGGATGGCTTTGGCTGGGGTGATGGGGCTCGCTGAGGAGCTGTGGGCACATCTGTGCCCGTTTATCAGTATCTGGTGGATTTGAGTGCCCAGGATAACAGCAGAGATTTTCTGTCTTAGCAGAGAGGGGGGTTTTGACAGACCTGCATCCCTGATTGTGCTTTTGCATCCCAGTTTTTTAAACACACATTATGATAAATGCTCCCAACCAAAAAAAAACCATCTATTTCTTTCCAAAATGTCCATCTGCTCAGAGGGCTGGTGGCTGTTCTGGCCAGAGCTTTAACACCCTGTTTACGTGGGTGTCTAAAGTGCAGGGCTGTAATTTCCCCTGGATTTACAGCTCATCAGGAATTGTCAGGAACACCCTGTCGTCCCATGTCGTGCTGGACTCGTTTCCTCGAGTTTTGGGGTCTGGGCTGGGAAAGAGATCACAACCATGGGGAGGAAGGACATCATCCCAGGGGCTGGGTTGTGGTGGAAAGTCCATGCTACCACCTGATCTTCTGCCTGCCCATACAACCCTGGCAGCCTGGCTGCCTGCTGGAGGCAGCATCGTGTTGTAGTGGGTGAGGCTGGATTTTTTAATTTCTCATTAAATGAAGACTTGCTGGCTGAGCTCAAGGCTTGGATCTGTGCTTCCCAGTGTGGTTTTGGCTTCGGAAAGCAGGACGCTGGCCAGTAGGAATTGGATGAATTTCTGTCCTCTGCAAATGGGGAGGATTTTCTTCTGGTGGGAGTTGAGATTGGCAGGAGAGCACTGTTGTGCGTGGGCAGGGCAGGACCCTGGGGCTGCTGAGTTTGATGCTGCAGTTTCAGGAGGCAACTGATAGTCTTCAGTAAGCACCGCCATCGTCGTCCTTGGTAAGGGCAGTCAAATAGATTTGGGGTCTGGGCTGAGAGCCACAGTGATGTTGCCAGCTTTTGTGGAGCGTCTCAGCTTGCCCAGGAGCAGGTAGTGCTAAAACACTGAGAAAATGGAGATAAAAAAGGCTGTGGCCTTAGTCAGAGCCACGTGGTTCCCATGAGCAGCATCTGACTTTGATGCAGAGATTTTTCGGTGGCATCTGGAGCGACGGCGCAGAGCTTGGCTTCTCGGCGGGCAGCCAACATGCACGTGCCTCAGGACCAGCTTCTTTGCTCTTTTCAGCTCCCTGAGAGGCTGAACGGGGCTGGGGGGGGGGAAGATAGCACAGAGCTTTAAGAGGGCAAACCTCAATTTCCATAGGGAGCCTCTCCTGACCCCAGAATCCCTGCCATAGCCGGGCGTGTTTACGGTCTGCCCCGTCCGACATCCCAAACCTGTTGCTTGTTTTCCAGTGGGTCAGTGCAAACCTCATCTGGCAGCTACTCTCCCCCAAAAAACACATAAATACATAGCTTCCAGGTTGCTGCCATTCCCTGGGACTGGGCAGACTTGTGGTCTTCCCCGTCTGCAGCTCTGGTTGCGTTTGCAAAGGATCAGGTGCCAGCCTGATCCAAAATCCCTGGGTCGCAGAGGGAGCCGGGGATGGAGTCAGGCACAGTTCAAAGGAAAGGTGTGATCTACCCAGCTTCCCTGGGCCTGAATCTGCACACACATCCCTCCTCCTGAGGAGTCCCCTGGATCAGCTCAGCGCTTCTGTGCTGATGCTCTGCGCGACAGGGCCCTGCTGCAGCTGGGAATCTGTGGGTCCTGAGGGCTCATCTGGGCAACTTTCTTAGTGATGGGATGCCTGAATTTGTCCAGACTAGGAGTTGAAAATAAATGCCTGATTAAAGGATAGTTTCAGGGATACTTGGTACCTGCTCCTTGTTCTCCCCTGCTGGAGTTTGCCATCTCCCAAAGTCTGTGGACAGAACCCTCTTGAACTTCTATTAAGCCTAGTTTGGCTGAGTTTTAATTGCATTCCTTACGAGGTTAGTGTGGTCTGCAAGGCTGCAGAGACCTGGGAGGGGAGAGCTGCAGAAATCTTCTTCCATGTGCTTTCTGCAGGAGGAAAAAGCCATCATGGAGGTGGATGGGAAGCAGCAGGCTCGGCTTGAAACAAGGACGTGGATACAGGTGGGATGAAGATCACAATAGAATCCTAGACTTGCCTGGGATATTGATCATTCTGTGATGAACTTCATCCCACCCTGCTCCAGAAAAGGACCTGGGGGTGCTGGTGGACAAGCAGCTGAACATGAGCCAGCAGTGTGCCCAGGTGGCCAAGAAGGCCAAGGGCATCCTGGCTTGCATAAAGAATAGTGTGACCAGCAGAAGTAGGGAGGGGATGGTCCCCCTGTGCTCAGCACTGGTGAGGCCACCCCTTGAGTCTGGTGTCCAGTTCTGGGCACCTCAGCACAAGAGAGATCTGGAGGGGCTGGAGCGAGTGCAGAGGAGGGACACGGAGCTGGGGAAGGGCCTGGAGAATAAGGCTTATGAGGAGCCATTGAGGGAGCTGGGAGTGTTTAGTTTGAGGAAGAGGAGGCTGAGGGGAGACCTCATCCCTCTCTCCAACTGCTTGAAAGGGCATTGCAGAGAGGTTGGTGCTGGTCTCTTCTCACGGGCAATGAGCGCTAGAAGGAGAGGGAATGGCTGCAAGCTGCAGCAGGGTAGGGTTAGGCTGGACATGAGGAAAGAATTCTTCCCAGCAAGAGTGGTCAGAGTCTGGAATGGGCTGCCCAGGGAGGTGGTGGAGTCCCCATCCCTGACTGTGTTTCAGAGTAGATTGGATGTGGTGTTGAGGGATCTGGTGTAGGGGAGAACTTGTAGAGTGGGGCTGATGGTTGGATTCCGTGATCCCAAGGGTCTCTTCCAACCTGAATGATTCTATGATATGCAAATCCTGCCTTCCTTAATGTGTGGGGAAGATGGCGGTGGCACCTCTGGAGCCAAGTCCAAGTGGTCAGACTGATCACTCATGATTTTGGAGATGCATTGCCACTTGTCTTCATGGAGAGGGTCTGACCTCCTACCTGCTCCTCCATGAGGAGTAGAACAGCAGGGTCCTCACTGGGGGCTTTACTCCAGATGAGGTGCTGGGCTGATCCCACCCCTGAGGTCAGTGCTGTTCCCATCAGTGTTTTGCAGAGGGCTTTGCTCTGGCCCAGCGGGTCAGGCCTTGGGACAGCAGCAAGCGAAGTGGCACAACCCGGGAGCCTCTGGCCAGGTTGCTCCTGGAATCTCACTACTAAAATGTTCAAGAGTCAGTGCCAAGAAGAGGGATTGGCAGGGTTGTAAATCTGCACCCTCCCCAGAGGACTGTGCTGGCAGCACCTCTCTGCTTCCTCCTTCCAAGTGTAGATCGAGGTCAGCTCTTCGGGCAGAGGAGGCAGATGCCTTTGGCTCCGGCGTCTTCGGTGCCGTAATTCTCAACAGTGTGGTGAAATGGGAGTCTGTGGTATCCTCATCCCCGATGCTATTTTTCCCCAGCCCGTTTGGGGTGAATTGGCACGTATTTGGGACTGGTGGAAATAGATCCTTTGCCTGAGAACTTGTTCTTCATCTCCCCGAATTACCCAGCTCTCCTCAGGGCATCCTGCTGGCTTGTTTTTCTCATAAAGGCCTGGTGTGAGCAGCGAGGTTCCTGGTTTCTTGCAGAGTTTGCTCTTTACCCAAAAATCAATCCAATTCACTGAGTTGAACTGTCAAAACTTTTCCAAGGGCATAGACGTTCTTCGTGTTTTCACCATCAAATTGTATGTGACACTTAATTTAAAGCTTAAGCATAAAGGCTCTCTAGCAAGGAGACTGCTGGAAGATATTGATTTTACTGCATTTTTTTCTATTTATGAATGAAAACTTACTATAAAGAATTGGTCTAGAGGCATTATTGCTGGGCAGACTCTAGATTTATGCTCTGTTTTACCCCTGTCTAACATTTTTAAGATCCATTTGGCCAACATAGGTATGAACAACACCAGGACTTACGTGGAGTTGTGGGGGTTTGTGCTCCCTGAGTCAAAAAACCCAACTCCTTGTGGAACTGCATCACCTTGAGCTGGTTCACTGAAAGGAGCAGGAGCTTCTCCTGTGGGGTGTCTGGTGCTCGGAGGCTGTTTAGGGCTTGCAGTTTGTCTCAAAGGTTTGCAAAGTGTTGAGGAGGTTCGTGGTTCTGAGCCAGGGGCCGTTTAGCTGATGACAAAGTGTTGTAAAAAAGAAAAAGCCAGAAGGAGAGAGTCTGGAGGGGCTGGGGTTTGCGTGGAGGTTCTGCCACTGATGCTCTGCTCAGAGTTCAGAGCTTCACCGTTTGCTGTAAGGGAAAATGGCTTTTTGGGAAACAAATTTGTGTCTTCCCTGTAGCTCACTGGCTGAGGTTGTGTCCTCCTCACCCTTTTCCATCTCCTCAGGTAAGGGTACCTGCTGTCTCTCTGGTTCGCCAGAGCGCAGCGTTTCAGCTCTGCTGAGGGAACACCTTTCGTTGGGTTTACACAGAGCTCTTGGCTCGAGATCATTGAGAAAGAAGACTGTGGTGAAATCAATCTTTAAACTGATTAAAGGGCAGGAGAAATCAACCCTGGGTGAGATACTGAGACCTCGATCTGTTTGAAAAAGAACTGAGAGAGGGTTTGGTTATGGTACCTGCGTGCTCTTCTGGGATGGAAGAAGCCAACCAAGGAGAGTGGTTGGGAGCCAAAGGCAGATAATTCACAACGAGGGATGAGTTGTTAACATTTCAGAGGGAACATCTCAGAGGCAAGGTGGATTCCTCCACGCTTGATGCCTTCAAATGGAGACAGGGTGCTTTTCCAGCAGAGATGCTTGGGTCTGAGACGAGGTCCCTGTGACCTGGGTCATGGAGAAGGTTAATGTAGGTGACTTCAAAGGTCCTTTTGGCTTAACTTACTGCTGTCAGCCCCACCAGCCGTCTGCTGGCTGTTATCCAGAAAGCATTTAGAGTTCTGGTGCCGTGAAGTTTGCTCTCATGGCTTTGCAGTTTTGCCTGAGTTGTTTGGCAGCCGGTGTATGGTGCCTTGTGATGAGAGTCTACCAGAGGAAGGGTGGCTGCATGAGTCCCCTGGTCCACCATGTAAGGAAGTCCCACAAGATGATCAAGGTGATCCTCCTCTGGCCTGTAAATCCCTGCTTTTGGCAATGTAACATTCCTCTTGTCTGTGTGTGACGATCTGTGGTCACCACAGTGTCTGCTGGCTTTCTCCACCCAGTCTCCCAGGCGGCGGAGGACGATGAATCAGGTACTGCTGGAAGAGGGTTTAGAGATACCTGTGGCTACCTGGCACAATAAGGTGTCATTTGGCTGTAGTGTGTGACAAACTCATGAAAAATTGCTCAAACTCACTTAATGCCATGTGAAAGAGAGGATTGGACTTTTTTTTTACACTTTGCTGGTCTAATAACCCTTCTTTTTTCACCCAGCTAACAAGCTTCTGGGTACGTTTGTGCCCATAATGGCCAAGTCACGCCTGAGAAATCTGCTGGGCTGAGAGGCCTATGGAAATGCAAAAGCTTTAAGAAGAGATAGAAGTGTTTCAAGTCCCCCAATCAAATACTTTCCCCGTTCCCCCTGACCTGTTTTTATGGGATTCGTTGCTTCTATTAAAAGCAGCATAGTTTCCCCAAAATTGACTTTTCTCGAGAGTTAGATCTTCTGTCTAACAAGGCGATGCCCTCGTTTCCGCCACTCGGGGTGCGGTCGAGGTCAAATCCTGGTCTCGAGGTCAAATCCTGGTCTTGAGTTCAAATCCTGGTCTCGAGGTCAAATCCTGGTCTTGAGTTCAAATCCTGGTTTTGAGACCAAATCCTGGTCTCGAGATCAAATCCTGGTTTTGAGACCAAATCCTGGTTTTGAGACCAAATCCTGGTTTCAAGACCAAATCCTGGTTTCGAGACCAAATCCTGGTCTCGAGACCAAATGCTGGTCTCGAGATCAAATGCTGGTCTCGAGATCGAATCCTGGTCTCGAGATCGAATCCTGGTCTCGAGATCAAATCCTGTTCTCGAGATCGAATCCTGGTCTCGAGATCAAATCCTGGTCTCGAGATCAAATCCTGGTCTCGAGATCAAATCCGGGTCTCGAGATCAAATCCTGGTCTCGAGATCAAATCCTGGTCTCAAGATCAAATCCCGGTCTCGCCTGGGGAGGCACCAGGCTTGAACCCTCTTGGGGAGGGGATAGAGAGACGGGAGGGAGGGGGTAGAGAGAGGGAGGCAGGTTTTGAAACTCCTCTGGGCTGGATGGCTGCCCGCAGGTCCCCGCAGGCTTCCTTGGTGTAATCACCCAGGGGAAAGCTCTGGGATTTACAAAAGCCTTGCAAAAAAAGGCTGGCAAATAGCTGTCTGAGGACAATTAGCTGCATCCTAAAAGTGCTGTAAATAGGGGTGGTTTCTTTGGAAACAAGCCATCAGAGGCAATAGCTTTAGGTGGCTTCTAACTTCTGCTGGAGCCAATGCAATGAACTGACTGTGCTTACCCAGGCTCAGGGGCATCCGGCTCCTCTGTAGCATCCTTCTCCCCGGGGAGGAGTTCAGTGCTGGTGCACGGATCTCGATGTCCTCTGGGGTCCCCAGTTTCAGGCAGGGTCTGCTTCACTTTCTCACCTGACAGCAGCTGCATCATGTTCCTGTTCAGCAAGTTACGGGGAAACGAGTCAATCGATCCATTTGCCGAGTTTTTCCCGGGGATCTATCGATTTCCAGGCTGCTTAGAGCTGAAGTGCTCCCAGAGGGAAGGCAGGAGGACACCTATGTCCTGTGAAGTGCGAGGGCTGAGCACTGGCACTTCCAGACCTCTGAAGTTCCAGCTGTGATGGAGTAACCTGAAACGTGCCCGTGGCAGAGTGGGTTGGCAGCTCCCTCAGCCAGTTCCCTCGTGTCTCTGGGGTGCATCTCGTCAGATCCCATTGATACCTGCATGTTCAGGGTCCTGGGGTGGTCACAAACCTGATCTTCTCCTACAGTGGGAGGGACTTTGCTCCTCTAGTCTCAGCCTCGTGGTCCATCTGCTGGAGAGGTGTGGGGAGAGATGTTGCCAATGAAGATTGAGGTGAAAAAGTTGGTATCCAAGTGCTTTTCCAGTTCAAAAAGCATCTCTGAGCATGGTCCAACTGCCCCATCTAGAGCCATATCCTCTCTTCCTGAGCCAGCAAACCTTCTGGTTCTTCTGGTGCAGCTGCAAGACCACTTGGGTTTGCTAAAGCCAGTCACGGATACAGCAGTGGTGATGTAGGAGAAGACTTAAATTCTCCTTATTGCCAATTCAGGAGCCACTCTTGGCTCCTCTCCTTCCCTGGCTGACGCATCCAGAGGATGCCCACAGCCTGTCGGGGTTTGGTGATGCTTCTGGGGAGGTGGCCTCCTTGTGTCCAGGTCTTCCTTGGCCTCCTTGTGTCCAGGTCTTCTTTGGGCTCCTTGTGTCCAGGTCTTCTTTGGCCTCCTTGTGTCCAGGCCTTCCTTGGCCTCCT
>VZTM01036625.1:7696-17972 GCA_013400555.1 Jacana jacana
GAGGAAGAGGAGGCTGAGGGGAGACCTCATCCCTCTCTACAACTGCTTGAAAGGGCATTGTAGAGAGGTTGGTGCTGGTCTCTTCTCACAGGGAATCAGTGATAGAAGGAGAGGGAATGGCTGCAAGCTGCAGCAGAGAGAGTGGTCAGTCAGTGGAATCAGCTGCCCAGGGAGGTGGTGGAGTCCCCATCCCTGACTGTGTTTAAGAGTAGATTAGATGAGGTGTTGAAGGATATGGTGTAGGGGAGAACTTATGATTCTATGAACAGAAGCACGAGTTAGCCAGAGCTGCAGTGGCTGTAACAAACAGAAAATCACCAGAGTCAGCCTCAACTGGACCACATCCTCAGTTCACAAATAAATATAGACATGTGAAGCCAGGCAGCTCAAGATAAATAAGGACATAGTAATACTTTAGACTGGGAAGGTATGCAGAATTAATGGACAGAAAAAAACAAGCTGGGAAGATTCCAGAAATAACTCTTTCCCACAGAGAGGTTTGAAAAAAACAGGTTGTTTGAATACTGGGCAGAGAAAGGAGGCTCCCACACCGCATCACCACACCATCAGCGCTGGCGTACTGAAAGCGTGGCAGTAACAACCACGAAATCCCAGAGTGGACTCCTGTGAAATCAGCAGATGAGTTCTTTTAAGAAACAAAAAGTCCATTCCCTCAACCTAGAAAGATCAGCAGATTTTTGGCTTATACTCTGAAACAGTTTTTCAAGAAGAATGATAAAACAAAAATAAAGCAAGCAAACCAAACCCCTGTTTTACATGCATTTTAACTCTGATTCCTTTAACTTGAGAGGACAAAATACCTAATCAATAACTTCATGCTATTTCCGGAATGCTAGAGGTCACCTAAACTGGATTATAGAATCATAGAATCATTCAGGTTGGAAGAGACCCTTGGGATCATCCAGTCCAACCAGCAGCCCCACTCTACAAGTTCTCCCCTACACCAGATCCCTCAACACCACATCTCATCTACTCTTAAACACAGTCAGGGATGGGGACTCCACCACCTCCCTGGGCAGCCCAGTTCCACTGACTGACCACTCTCTCTGGGAAAAATTTTTTCCTCATGTCCAGCCTAACCCTACCCTGCTGCAGCTTGCAGCCATTCCCTCTTCTTCTATCGCTGATTCCCTGTGAGAAGAGACCAGCACCAACCTCTCTACAATGCCCTTTCAAGCAGTTGTAGAGAGGGATGAGGTCTCCCCTCAGCCTCCTCTTCCTCCAACTAAACAATCCCAACTCCCTCAATCGATCCTCAGAAGCCTTATTCTCCAGGCCTCTCACCAGCTCCGTGTCCCTCCTCTGCACTCGCTCCAGCCCCTCCAGATCTCTCTTGTGCTGAGGTGCCCAGAACTGGACACCAGACTCAAGGGGTGGCCTCACCAGTGCTGAGCACAGGGGGACAATCACCTCCCTGCCTCTGCTGGTCACACTATTCTTTATGCAAGCCAGGATGCCCTTGGCCTTCTTGGCCACCTGGGCACTGGGGGTTAGCATCTGTCTTCCCCTTCCTGAGAAGAAAATCCAGTTTTCAAGAGACAGGAGAGCGTGTGCAAGCACGTGTGTACAAATGCATTGGCCAGGGGGAGTCTTAGATGGAATTTCAGCCTGGGAAAAACTGCCTCTGGACCAAAGCCAACATCTGCTGACTGCTGGGCACAGCAGCTCCCTGCTTCTGCGGGCAGAAACAAGCGGGAAGCAGCTGGTGAACTTTCCCCCAGTTGAAGACCAGAGCTCACACCCCCGCTTCCTACAGCGTGCCAAAGCTATTTTAAGCCGTGCTAGAGGGATATATGCAGATAAAAGAATGAAGGCAAGCACAACTGCCCGGTCACAAAGCTGCTCATGAACGCTGCTTTCAGGCCCTCTATCAGTGGTGATCCATACCCTTTGGCTGGTTTGTCAGAGGGAGGGTGGTTCCTCCATCTCCCACCTATTTGGATCCCAAATTACATGACGTGTAGCAAAGGACTTTCCAAACCAGTGAAGGTCAAGCCTGCTCCACTGAGAAGGACTCGAACACGACGTTGGGTCCTCAAACAGGGAACGAACGCGCTCAGGAGATGGGAAATCCCCCAAAGCAGACTAAGCAAGAACTGCAGATTGAAGATAGGGGTGAATGATAAAACCAACATGGTTTTCAGAGCCATAAAGGCAGCAAAACAGAGTAACACCCTCACACCGCTCACAAGCTTCTCGCTGGGGTACCCAAAAGATCTTAAAAAGTAATCTCTGGTAAGCACACCACTGCTACTCCCTTAATACATACTGCTGACATGGAATTTATTTGCTCAAAGGGATAAATAGGGATAATAAACACTCTTCAGGTTTTCAAGTGTAGAAGGAACACCACAGTCTACTAAAAATACAGATCTCAAGAGGTTTCTGGCTATTTAGAGGTCTGTAAAGTGCCAAAGCTGGCGCAGCGGGGAAGGTCCTGTACCCAGGCTCAGAAATGACCCCTTGTGTCTGCACAGTGTGTGCCATATGGCACGTGAGAGCCTGGAACAGGTTGCCCAGGGAAGCTGTGGTTCCCTCATCCCTGAAGGGGTTCAAGGACCAGGCTGGATGGGGCTTGGAGCAACCTGGACTGGTGGGAGGTGGCCCTGCCTATGGTAGGGGGTTGGAACTTGATGATGTTTAAGGTCCTTTCCAACTCTAACCATTCTATGATTCTACATCCCCCCTTGGTTTTCACTTGTTTAATCGTAATTCAATTGATACCAGCAAGTAATTAAATTTAATCCAAAACATTTCTTAACCCAATGATTGAAAAATGCTTGCTTTGTCCATATTTTTTTTTGAAAACAGCTGAAAAGTACTAACAGCCACAAGCTGTGAAGCGCTACAAGGCCTTTTAACAAAGGTGAGGATGCTTGAACTGATTCATGGTTATGAAAAACAGGTGTGTTCAATAAAGACACAGGTGAAGGGTTTGAATTTAGACCAGTAGCTTCCATTTTCCTACCCAAAATGTACTGTATTAACTAACTGTGACCTGCTCTGGGTGTCCCTGCTCCGGCAGGGGGATTGGACTGGAGGAGCTTTCAAGGTCCCTTCCAATCCCTGATAATCTGGGATTCTGTGAACAACAGTTTATTGAATTTTAAGTCTGAGCCTTCATTAAGTGTAAACACCACTTGTTAAGAAAAAAGATCCTTAGCTCTTTTAAGGATTATCTCATGTTCCTACAGTTATCTTGCCTGCAGAAAAGCAGGCCTGGACACTCCTCTTGCCACCACTCACCCACTGATTCCTGTCCCTCCACCTCCTCCAAAATTATGCCAGCAAGAGCTGATGACAAGGGTTTGCTGTGGAGTAGCTCGGGGACCTGACCAAGCTCAAAGACCTTGTTCCCCTCCCCTGTAGCCAGGTTGTTGGTTATCCAGGTTATTTGCTGATTCACATACACCCTGTTGCCTTACAAACAAACAGTCCCAGGGCGAGGATGGAACTTTGCCCTTAAATCTTTCTTTCACAATCATAACAACATCTCTCTCTCACCCATGCTGCTGCCTCTTCTTCACAGCACCACGAGGCCAAAGCATAAACCACAGCAGATCACCCTAAAACTAACCAGGGGAGCTGAAGACAAACCCAGAGTCGGCGGAAAAGGAAGGGTTAATTTTCATTTGGATCAGTGTTGTGTCTGAGTTCACCCTCTGGCTGCTCTAAAAACCACTAATTCCAGACTAAGAGAGAAGGCTGGACTGAACCAGCAAGGGAAGAAGGAGCAGAGCAGTATCACGACCTGCGTTTGGGTTACGCTGAATTAAACTGACCACAGAGCCGTTCCCCTAAGGGTATGCTACTCCAAAGCCTGCCTAATTTTGCTTGATTGGAGAGACATCTCCAAAAGCTGGTGCCTCCACGAAACTTCAGGAAGGGACAACGAAAGTCATAGAATCACAGAATCATTTAGGTTGGAAGAGACCCTTGGCATCATCGAGTCCAACCATCTGCCCTACTCTGCAAGTTCTCCCCTACGCCAGATCCCTCAACCTACACCAGATCCCTCAACCTACACCAGATCCCCCAACCTACACCTTATCACTCAAGTCCTGAGGGAGAAAGGACTCTACAGCCTTTGACAGCTCTTCCTAAGTCTCCATTAATTAGTACTGTCCTACATTAGCACGGCAAGACTTCCAGAGCCTCCGCAGTTTTCCCCGGTGATAAACACTGGGTGAGGGCAGAACACTATTGACTACAGACAGACCTGGAAACTTCGGGGGCTACAAAGCAAAGGTCACTCTGAATCCAAACCAAACACTCAATTCAAGACATCTTTTAATTTGTTTGCGTTTTTTTTAACCACCTGCTGCCAAACAGGGATTTGCAATCATGGGTCTGAAACCTCCTCTAACCCTCCAGCATTTCTCAAATGCCCTTGGTATGAAACTCTTTCTTCATCAGATCCTACTGTGAAGGCCTAAAAAACAATAATTAAGGAGCAAGAACAGTTCATGAAAAATATGGTGGCAAGAGATGAGAGAAGATCCTGAAACAGGCAGAGAAAATGAACACCAGACAAGTATGGGCAAAGCTGCCCCGAGTTATCCACATCAGCTGAGCAACTCCTGCAACACTGACACGACAGGCTTTCAGCCCTGAAACCTCAAACCACGACTTACACCCAGGTTATTATTTAGGTGCAGTCTGCCACGCAGCAAAACGCTGTCAAAGGGGTGGAAAGCCCTGCTTCAACTAATTTCAACCCTGCTTTTAAACACAATCATGTATTAAAGGGCATATTCATCTTATGACACGCCACGGGGAGGGAGGGTGGAACAAGATGGTCTTTACTGTCCCCTAAACCCCAAGCCCTTCTGGGGTTCTATCATTTTTTTAAAGGTACAAACTTCAAACCACACAGAGAACGAAGCAGTTGGGTACACAAAACACTTTTGGGAATCTCTGGCACCCACAGACGCTGTCCTGCTCTGTTACCGCTAAAGTGACAAAAGAAACTCTCAGTCACCGCCACCTCAAGTGTCACCTCTAGTAACTGTACATAGGCCTGGCCAGTTACTGGAGATATATATACGCACCCTTTGGCGTAGGTTTGCTTGTACCACAACTAATTTAAGCACTGCAGAAAGCTGACCGCAGTATATTCAATATAAGTTCAAATTGTGCTCAATACTGACCACCACCGTGTCCCTTTCCTCACCTGTCTATCGCACAGCCCGTGACAGGGTACAGACAGGCCAGCAGGGAGGAAAATACCCCCCAGGGAAGGACAGGAGCACCTTCAGAAGCTCCATGTTGGATTTTCTGACAGACATCAGGCTGGGGCCCTACACCTCCGCCTGCCAGGCCCACCCTGGCCAAGGTCTACGGGGCGCCACTGCTCGCCTTGGCCTCAGTTCCTCAGGGAGCCCGTTGGGCCCTGCTCCCCCTCAGGGAGCCACAGACTTGCTCCCCCCCCGCCTCAGGAGCCATGGATCTGCTTTCCTTCCCCTCAGGAACCATGGATCCATTCTCCCCCTCAGGAGCCCTGGACCCGCTCTCCCCCCTCAGAGAACCATGGACCCGCTCTCTCTCCCCTTCAGGAGCCATGGACCCGCTCTCCCCCCTCAGAGAACCATGGACCCGCTCTCTCTCCCCTTCAGGAGCCATGGACCCGCTCTCCCCCCTCAGAGAACCATGGACCCGCTCTCTCTCCCCTTCAGGAGCCATGGACCCGCTCTCCCCCCTCAGAGAACCATGGACCCGCTCTCTCTCCCCTTCAGGAGCCATGGACCCGCTCTCCCCCCTCAGAGAACCATGGACCCGCTCTCTCTCCCCTTCAGGAGCCATGGACCCGCTCTCCCCCCTCAGAGAACCATGGACCCGCTCTCTCTCCCCTTCAGGAGCCATGGACCCGCTCTCCCCCCTCAGAGAACCATGGACCCGCTCTCTCTCCCCTTCAGGAGCCATGGACCCGCTCTCCCCCCTCAGAGAACCATGGACCCGCTCTCTCTCCCCTTCAGGAGCCATGGACCCGCTCTCCCCCCTCAGAGAACCATGGACCCGCTCTCTCTCCCCTTCAGGAGCCATGGACCCGCTCTCCCCCCTCAGAGAACCATGGACCCGCTCTCTCTCCCCTTCAGGAGCCATGGACCCGCTCTCCCCCCTCAGAGAACCATGGACCCGCTCTCTCTCCCCTTCAGGAGCCATGGACCCGCTCTCCCCCCTCAGAGAACCATGGACCCGCTCTCTCTCCCCTTCAGGAGCCATGGACCCGCTCTCCCCCCTCAGAGAACCATGGACCCGCTCTCTCTCCCCTTCAGGAGCCATGGACCCGCTCTCCCCCCTCAGAGAACCATGGACCCGCTCTCTCTCCCCTTCAGGAGCCATGGACCCGCTCTCCCCCCTCAGAGAACCATGGACCCGCTCTCTCTCCCCTTCAGGAGCCATGGACCCGCTCTCCCCCCTCAGAGAACCATGGACCCGCTCTCTCTCCCCTTCAGGAGCCATGGACCCGCTCTCCCCCCTCAGAGAACTATGGACCCGCTGTTCTCCCCTCAGAGAGCCATGGACCCCCTCTCTTTCCCCCTCAGGAGCCACGGACCCGCTCTCTCTCCCTTCAAGGAGTCACGGACCCTCTCACTCTCTCCCCCGCTCCTCAGGGAGCCATGGATTCGCTTTCTGTTGCCCTNCACCTGGACAGGGCGGCGCAGGCTGTGGCGAATCGGCGGCGGCGGAAAAGATGGCGGCGCGGCCCCCGCGGCGTTGCCATGGCAATGGCGGCCTTGGCGGCGGGAGGCCCGAGCGGCGGCCGCGACCGGGACGAGCAACCATGGCGCGAAGCGAGTTCGGCGGGACCTGTGTGGAACCGGGGAAGACACCTGAGATCCCCTGATGGCCCTGAGGGCCGCTGCCCTCCTTCCCGGGGCGGTCACGCTCCTGAGGGCCGTTCCCCTCCTTCCAGGGACAAAGTCACCCCCTGAGGGCATCTCCCCTCATCCCTGGCACTGTTACCCCCTGAGGGAAGCTCCCGNATTTTCAAAATTTAAAAATTATTATTATCTCACCTCTGCTTGGTTAAATTTCTCCTTTCTCGCCCGCCTTCCTCGCACCTGGACAGGGCGGCGCAGGCTGTGGCGAATCGGCGGCGGCGGAAAAGATGGCGGCGCGGCCCCCGCGGCGTTGCCATGGCAATGGCGGCCTTGGCGGCGGGAGGCCCGAGCGGCGGCCGCGACCGGGACGAGCAACCATGGCGCGAAGCGAGTTCGGCGGGGCCTGGGTGGAACCGGGGAAGACACCTGAGATCCCCTGATGGCCCTGAGGGCCGCTGCCCTCCTTCCCGGGGCGGTCACCCTCCTGAGGGCCGTTCCCCTCCTTCCAGGGACAAAGTCACCCCCTGAGGGCATCTCCCCTCATCCCTGGCACTGTTACCCCCTGAGGGAAGCTCCCGGCCATCTTGGGGTGAAGCCATGTTCCCCCTCCAAGGTCATCTCCCCTCCTTCACGGGACAGTCACCCCCCTCAACTCCTCATCCAGAGTTTTAATGGAGGTTTGTACCTTCTTCACAGCCCACAGCTTCCCCAACGCTGTCTCCATTTCTGAGCTTTCCAACCTTTCTGGACTTTGGAGGGAGAAGACAGAAGACATGGATGGAGGAGAAGGAGAAGAGAAGGTGAAGGAGAGGAGAAGGAGAAGGTGAAGGAGAAGACAGGGAGAAAGAGAAGACAAGAAGAAGAAGAGGGAGAAAGAGAAGACAAGGAGGAGAAGAAGAAGAGGGAGAAAGAGAAGAAGGAGAAAGTGAAGGAGACGAAGAAGAAGGAGAAGGAGAAAGAGAAGAGCATCTCCCCTCATCCCTGGCGCTGTTATCCCCTGAGGGAAGCTCCCTGCCCTCCTGGGGTGAAGCCATCTCCCTCCTCCAAGGGTATCTCCCCTCCTTCATGGGGCAGTCACCCCCCTCAACTCCTCATCCCATGTCTTAATGGAGGTTTGTACCTTCTTCACAGCCCACAGCTTCCCCAGTGCTGTCCCCATTTCTGAGCTTTCCAACCTTTCTGGAGTTTGGACGAAGAAGACAGAAGACTTGGATGGAGGAGAAGGAGAAGAGAAGGTGAAGGAGAGGACAGGGAGAAGAAGAGGGAGAGAAGGAGAAGACAAGGAGAAGAAGAAGATGGAGGAGAAGAAGAAGAAGGAGAAGGTGAAGGAGGAGGAGGAAGAGAAGGGCATCTCCCCTCATCCCTGGCGCTGTTACCCCCTGAGGGAAGCTCCCTGCCCTCCTGGGGTGAAGCCATCTCCCTCCTCCAAGGGTATCTCCCCTCCTTCATGGGGCAGTCACCCCCCTCAACTCCTCATCCCATGTCTTAATGGAGGTTTGTACCTTCTTCACAGCCCACAGCTTCCCCAGTGCTGTCCCCATTTCTGAGCTTTCCAACCTTTCTGGACTTTGGAGGGAGAAGACAGTAGACTTGGATGGCTCTCGCCACGTCCCCCTGTCCATGGCAACTTCCCTGGCTGCGCAGAGGGGATCCACAAAACCCACCTTTCAAAGCTCTGCCAGTTAAAAGCTGCACGTTGAGGTACTAGTTTTAAGTGTGTAAAACCTTTAGTGGAACCATTCAGCCTGTCTGGCAGAAGATCAGCACAGGAAGCGGTACAAAACCTTTATTTCGTGTAAGAAAAGTCGCCGTATGTCTTCAGTGATGCAGTTTTAAGTCTCATACATTTTCCAGAAGGAAAAACATCCTCCTGTGAACGGTCCCAGTCTTGATTCAACTCTTTCAACAGAATTCCCATGATTTCATCCATCTGTAGGTGCAACTTTGGCTGTGATAAAAGCAGAGGGTTCCACCAGACTCCACGCTCTTCATCGGTTTCTCATTAGCTCCTCTGGGCATTATGACTTTTAGACCTTCCAAAAGTCCTACCTAAAAGCTCTCAGACAGTTTTGTGTTTGTAAAAGACGCTGCAGTTTTAAACTAGGAATGTTTCTAACACACAGGAGTATTGAAAGGTGTGTTTTCACATTCCCAGCGTTGACCAAAAGTCACGATTTCTTCCAAAGTGTTTATTTCACAAATTTCTTTATCCACAGCTGAATATTACAGTGACTCTTACAAGCATATTTTTTTTTTGGTTTTGGTTAGTTTTCTATAACAAAAGGTGTAGTTTACAGATTTGTTCCAAATGGAAAAATATCTTCTCAGCAGTAGTATTTAATCTACAGTATTCACTCCTGTTCTTCGAGAGCAGCTGTACCTCCTGCTTCTAAAGGTGGACGAGACTTCACACCCCCCCACCCCCCAACAAAAGAAACCGACAAAAGAAACCTTGTGCTGTAGCAGCATGGGGGTGTGAGGGTGGTTTTTTTTTTATATATAATTTAGTGTGGTTTTTCTTCTCGTTTCAACTGAATTCCAAAGCCTTTGTCCACTGGCATTTACCTTTGGAAATAAATTATGTACCCACTGGGGAATACGTCCTCTGGACCGTTTTGTTTGACATCTACCTTGCTAGAACTTCTTTCAGGAAAAAAAAAACAACCCAATAATATATCAATTTATTACTGCAATATTTATCTGAATCAATAAAGCTGGAGGGAAAAGGTTCAAGTCAGCTCATGCAATTAATTTTAAGGAAGTTCTATGCAGTGGCAAAATGCTCTTTTTTGCAGGTAAATATGGTCTGAAATACTATATTGGAACAGATTTACTGTTGGAAATGGTTAAAACATTGAAAGTGCAGCTTTTTCACTTGTACCTTCTTCAAACCTGACAAGTGGAGGGTCGTGTGCTGCAAAGGTGGCGGCGTGATTTCCCTGTGTAAGTGGCTGCAGCAGGAGAGGTACCGGCTCTCTAGTGCCCAAAATCTGCCACGTGCCCACTCCTTGTTACCGTTTCATCCGTAAAACAAGTCCTTTTAGATAGAGTGGAATAAACTGTATGAGCAAACCAAAACCCAAACCATTTATGCTGCAAGACTGCATAAATTCAGTCTTGAGGTCAAAGAAGAAGGACAAGAGGGAGAAGAAGAAGAAGAGGAAGAAGGAGAATGAGGAGGAGGAGGAGGAGAAGGAGGAGAAGGGGAAGGCGAAGGAGAAGGAGGAGAAGGGGAAGGCGAAGGAGAAGGAGGAGAAGGGGAAGGCGAAGGGGAAGGAGAATGAGGGGAAGGGGAGAGAGAATGAGGAGAAGAAGGAGGAGGAGGAGAAGGAGGAAGAGGAGGAGAAGGAGAAGGAAGAGGAGGAGGAGGAGGGGAAGGGGAATGAGGGGAAGGGGAATGAGGAGAAGGAGAAAGAGGAGAAGGAGGAGAA
>VZTM01036627.1:0-14012 GCA_013400555.1 Jacana jacana
CCTGTCACCAGGCACCACTGAGAAGGGTTTGACTCCATCAATACTTAATGTAGATGTGAAGGTATGTCTTCTACACCCGCATTGAAATGGGTTGGTTGGGTTGGTTTGGCCACATTTCTTAAAATATAAGTAGTGTGGGTGGATGTGGACATGTATAGAATAAGAAGAAAATAGATGACGGTGTGGTTGCATTAGGGCAGCCAATGTACGGATTGTTGGGTTTGTATCTTTTTAGCTAACCTTATAGAAAGAAAGCAATGCTAGTTAGAAACTCTTGAATAATTTTGTACAGACTATTTCAGTGGTTTACTTTATATTATTTTGAAAATTAGGCTAAATTATGAGTGTTTATAGATATGTTATATTTATACCTCATTTATTGCCCAACTTGCAATTGCAGGGTAGTGCATGTACAGTTTTCATATATGACTTTTACAAGGCACTGTTGGTCCATGGACCATATACGGAAGAACACCACTTGAGATTACTTGAGTTTGTAGTTAAAATACTGCCAAAACCAATGATTTCTTTTTTTTCCCTATAGTTAATAGCCCACAGCAGATATCTCTTATATTAATTTATTCAGTTGTCCATTGAAGAAAACTTTAAACACCTACAGCAACTTGGAACAAGATGCTTCAATGCTTGCCTGTATGCTGTATAAACAACTTCTCCCTTTCACTGTTTTGAATCTATCTATCTCCTACATTAATTTAATGCACCCCTGTAAGATGATAAGTAATTAGTAATTATTTATCCAATTCAAGGAGCCACCATGGTAATGTTCTTATTTTTCCTACTGGCTTTTAAAAAAATTTCCTTCTATTTTGCAACATGTCACTCTTTTTGTGCCTGTATATCTTTTTCTCTCTCAACTTCCACATTATATAATCCTACTCTGAGCACAGTTCTATGATACAAAAAAGTGTTGGCTTCTAAACTCTTTCGTTGCTGTATTTTGAACAGCAGATTACTCTTTCTGGGTTAAGGTAAACCAGTATGTTATTCTGTGCTAATCTTATATACGTACT
Organism: Jacana jacana; assembly: GCA_013400555.1. Classification (NCBI taxonomy): domain Eukaryota; kingdom Metazoa; phylum Chordata; class Aves; order Charadriiformes; family Jacanidae; genus Jacana; species Jacana jacana. Next base: position 1,032 of record VZTM01036627.1, read on the forward strand.
TACTTACACACGTACACATCTGAAAACATACATGTTTCTGTAGGGGCTCTGTCCACATGAGGCTAAACGGGCTGTGTTTACATTAGCTTTTTAGGGTTGGAAGAACAGTGGTTTTAAAGCAAATATCCTAATTGTCTCCTTATACTGCATGTTGGTTCAGTTTTCAGAGAGGTTTTGCATACTATTCTATGAGTGTTTATTAACGTTCCTTGATAATCATATAATTTTAACCATTATCCATTTTTTTAATGCTCATTTGAATTTATATGTTCTTACATACCGTCTTGTATAGCTGATTACGCTTGCAGTAAGTTTGCAGTAGGAGTTTTCCGTTGTCTTTTTTGTTTCAAATGTCATTTCCTCAGTTGTAGGACCTTGTAAATTCACTGCTTTGATGACTAGCAGGTACATGTGTAGAAAAAATTTCCTTTTTAGAAAAAAAAAGATGGCAGAAATCTAAATTAATGGAACATCATCTTACAAATGAAAAAATGTTCAACAAGATTGAACTGGAATACATTGACAACTCATAGGGATGTATGATGCACATTTTATTAATTCCTTTTAATTTTTTTTATTAGTTCTGGAAGCATAAGTGACTACTCATTTCAAAGAGTGCAGTCTGAGAAAGTTGCATTGAAGCAAAGGACATATGCATGTAACTTAACCCTTAACTATAAAAGCAAAATTCTCTGTCAAACTGGTCATATTTTGCCAATGGATAGCATCATATGCCACTGATTTATTTTGCTAGTGATTTTCACTTTCACCATGATAATACACAAGTGCCTGACCTATTTTCTGCTGAAACTAAAGACCTGAAATGTTTCAACACTGTCACTGAAATGTCTGTAGGAGGCTGTTCACTAGTGATCACTTTAAAGTGGCCATGTTCAGTCCAGCTGAACTTTGTGTGACTTTTGGTTGCAATGCTTTGTTTAGCAAAATAATTTTATCTGGCCCTTTGGAAGTTATTTCAACGTGTTCTGCTGTTTTGTGGCTCGTCCTAATTTGCAAGTATGCTCAAGACACAGTGTAGGTTCAAGGACTGCTCATTCATTAACCCCTGTTTAGAGGTTTGGGAGATAAATTAATGTGGATTCTTCTAGAACTGATTGCAGATTTCTGCTGATGCTTTTGTATACAATAACCCTGAGGCTAAATACAGAAAAGGAAAATGTTTACTATATTGTAATATGAAAATATGAAAATATTGTAATATGTAATATGAAAAAAGCAAAACACAAAACCAAAAACAAAACAATGAAAACAAAAGAAACCCTCCTTTTGAGGTTTTTCGAAAAAAGTTCAATTTCCTATAGATTTCCAGGGTGGGAATTCAGCTTCTCCATATGTTGTGTTATATTATATTATGTATACTATGTAGTTCCTACTCAAATGTAGTTTACTAGTGGTTTTGTAGCAAAATTAATATGAATAGGAAACCAGTCAACAGAATAGAGGAAATCAGCAGCTTGAGGAGCTCCAGTGGAAGTCCTCCAGTGGAAGTCCTCCAGTGGAAGATGGTGGCCATCTGCAGGGTGGCCTTGTAAAACCGTGGCAGACTTGTCATATTGAAATTCAGGTAGTTTTCACAGGCAATTGGCAATTAACCCACATACTGTTCGTTCAGTGAGTACTGTACTCCAGCTGCTGAGGATATACCTGTCAGTCTGTAAGAGACATTTGGACAATGCTCTTAATAACTTGCTTTATATTTTGGTCGACCCTGAAACAGTCAGTCAGTCGGATTAGATGATCATTGTAGGACCCTTCTGACTGAAAGTATTCCATTCCATTCTAAGTTTTGACTATGTTGGAGAAGGAAATTATGACAATCTGGTATACCTCAGTGTACCAGATACTCATGAAGCCTCTAAGTGAGGGAGTCATTGATCAAAGATGTACATTGCTGATTTTGCCAGGTCTGTAGAGCAATGAAGGGCCTGCTTGCCTGACAGCACCCAATCTGCTCATTGTTGTGGAACACCTGTGGTGGCTGGGTGCTGGGGCAGCTTGGTTCGCTGTCAAAGGTTTACTTGATCTTTGAGCACAGATTTCCCCTGTGAAGACAACATTAAGGGCAGCAATAGTGAGGGACACACAGTAGTACAGAGATGGTGGTGAAGGGGCAAATGGCCATTCCAGGCAGGAAGAGTGCTGGTGAGTGCTGTCCATGATGGGGGTGCAAGAAAAGCATGAGTTTTGAAAGGGCAGATCTTTGGGACATATCTGGTGACACAAAGTGTTCCTGCTGCTCTTCATGGCTGGAGGCCATCCTGTGCGGCCTAGCCCAGGAGCTGAAGGGTGCTTCCCAGGGACCTGCCGAAAGATGAGTGGATGTAACTTGATGCTTCAGTGAATGCCCTGGCTCTGCCCTGGGGTTGGAGTGGAGAATTAGGCTTAATGGTTAGGGATTGTTAAAGCATTCTAAAGCAAATGAATGTGTGAGATCAAATTTATAATCCATCTCTTCTACTGGAATAAATATCTATATTTTGTTTTATTGCATCTGAAGAAGGAAGCCCTGAGGGTAAAAATTTAGTCTTCAGAAATATGAAGATTTTAATAGTTGCAATAATAGTGTTTTTTTCCTGAAAGATCTGAAATAGACACATTTAACTTCCTAGAAAATAATTGCAGGTTTCATTTATGTAATAAACACCCTTTTTATGTGGCTCATGCTGCATTTTTCTGTGACTTTTGAAATATAAACGGCTACACAGAGGAAAGGATTTGTAGAAAATGCAGATTGGTTCTGAAAACTTGAGAAACAGCAAATGACCTGTTACTGAATCAAATTCTCCTGTGCTGAAAAATAGAAATCCTGTCAAAACTATTTACTAGCAGAAAAAAGTGTTGGCTTTTTTCAGAATTTTTAACTTTCTTTTAGACGAGTGGGTTTTGGCTGTATTTAATACTTTGGCTTTCTTTGAAGAAGGGTGGAACATTTTATTAAAAGTTTGCCGTCTTGCTCTTCTGTTTGCAATAAAGTTTCACTAATGAGTGACGGTATTTCCCATCCAGATCTGCTAATGAGTCTTTCCTGGAAATCTTGGATGTGAACTCATGTAGTGACTGAAAAAAAGTCCTTCAGAAACATATCTCAGAAAATGTTACCAAGACTGTCCCCAAGGGGAAAGTAAATAAGTGTCTATGTCTTATCTTAAAGCTAGCAATGTAGCAGTATTTGATTACTGGATGTGGTAAAATTGAGACTAACTGAGATTAAGTGAATGGCTGATGTCAACATTAAATCAAAAGTATGGTTTCATGAACTGAAGACATTGCTCAGAAACCACCAAAGATTCTGTAGCATAATAGATTGGCTTGCTAAAAATTGGGAAAGAAGGATAGTTGGGAATTCATTTTTCAATCTCTAATCCTGGGCCAGTTTAGTTTTCTAATACTCTTATTTTCAGTGCAAGAGTATGTATTCCTAATTTTTAAAAGGAATATCACCTTAGCTTTATCTCCTATGAAAAATCTTTGGATTTAATTGCAACCTAGGTAATTTATTGCAACCAAACAGAAGATCTGGCTACTTTAATTTTCCTTTATGATCCTATAAACTGTATATGCATTGAATGAAACAAAAGCTCTGCAAATAAACAACAAATTTTAATGAACTGAGATTTCACTTACTATCTTTAAAAAAATGTCCCATTACTCAACTGGATGGTGCAGTTTTTTCTGTGGTTCTTGAAAAACAAACAAACAAATAAACAAAAAGCCCCCAAAAAGGAGATTAATCAGATTGTTTCCTGTGTTTAATGTGTTCTTAACTGGTTGCTATGACAATCCTCTTCCATTTTCTGTTTCCCTTGTAGGCTTATCTCTTTTTTGATTCTGTAGAAGGAGTTTGACAAGGTAAGAAGTAAGAAGTTTCTCCTTGGGTTTTTTTGTGGTTTGTTGTTTTTTTTTTTCCTACTTCAATGGTTTTCTATTTTGAAAAAATGTTACTGCCAAAGCATTAGATTTCCAGTGTGTCTGTCCTTATTCTGCCTTTATAGATTTACAGATAAAATATGCAGGATTATAGTCTTTACAAAAGACATGTGCAATATTTTTTCACTTAAGAGAAACTAAATGCTTTTATTGTCATGAATCAAACTTCTGATGACTATGAAAATTAATTCTTTAAGAACTTACTGTAGGAAATACCAAGTGTACAAAGCCAACAGTGCCCATGCAGGGTAGTTGAAGCAACTATTTTACACAGCTGCCCAGCAGGAGTTTCAGTGGTATGATTATGCAGAGAATCTTACTGAAATCTATTTTTAAAAAGTGCTTCATAGAAAGAATGATGTAGCTGGAAGGAAAAATAAGTCTGGTGTTACTCTTTGTTAAGCCACATTTATACTTGTTTCTTGTTCTCAAATGTTGAAAGTGTCAGTACTCTAAAATCTGAAGTAAAGTTGAAATTTGATTTCTCTGAAAGTTCTTGAAATTATTTCCCTAAGAAAAATAAATCCTTTAACAGGTTTAGGGACCATCTTAAGTGTTGGAAGGATGTAGTTCTGGGGAGAGATTGTTTGAGACCTTTAAGAGAAGGGATAAAAGAAGAAAAGGTTTAGTCTGTTCTGTCTTCTGTAAGTAGGGAAGGTGTGCTGATAGATTAAAATTCTGAAGAAAGAAAAAAAAACATTTTAACAATTCCCTCAACCTTTCTGATTATCAATCTTAACAGTGCATTTGTATTATTCTTCTTCTCTTCTGCTTTTCTTATGTTTCATGTGGTCTTTTAAACTCAGAATAGGCTGCCTATTCTTTATTCTGAAATAGTACTTTACTGTTTTTCTTTGTGAAAAAAAAAAAAAAGAAAATCATTAAACATGTAATACAAATGGGTTGGAAAGTATGTCTAGCAAACTAAAGTTTTCTTATACTTAAATTAATCTTAAATGCTAGCCTTGAGCTCTGTGGCTCCTAATTAGTTTTCTAGCTTTGCTCAAGAATTGTTATTTTGTTGAACTTATTTTTATAATGTGTCTGGGAAAGTTTTTGGATAAGAAAATAAGAGCAGTCAAACTGGATAATACTGAAGATTCAGTCAGTTAGTACCTGATAGTAGCCATTATCAGATGTGGATCAAAGAGTATAATAACAGCACCACATACAAAATTTCTTCTCAAAGTCCAAAAGTTTTTGGCTCAAGAACTTCCTGTGCCGGCAGTTATTTCTTTTCATATAATATGTGACTTAACTCCTGGGAGGCATCTGAATTTTCAGCATTCACATTATTATTCTTCAGGAAGTTCCACAGCTTAACAGTGAGAGTGTCCCTTGCTTTGTGTTTCGCACTTAAAACCTGTTGTTTTTTTTTCCTATACAGGAAAATAAAATAATTCCTTTACCATTCTATTTATGCCACTCATGATTTTATTGATCTCTATTGCATCTCCTTTTATTTTTAACTTTTCAAGCTCAGGAGTTCTAAGTGATTAAATCAATTCATACTTTTCACATCCCTGTTGTTCCTGCCTAACCTTTATCATCTCCATGTTACTCTTTCCAAGATACAGATCAAACCTGTCCACAATTTCAAGTTTATTTTTTTTACCCACCACTGAGCATTCAGTTTAAAACTACTATCCCGCCAAGATCTCATTCGCAAATAGGAATTGTCGTTCTAAAGATGATCACTTAATAAATGAAGCTATGCTTATTTTTGGGCAACACCAACACTTTACACCTATTACTCAGTCATAATCTGTACCACCATTCTTAAAAACTTGGTATTGTCAGCAAATTTTGCCATGCCTGTTTCCAGATCACTTATGAATATGCTGAAAAGCAGAAGGACTTTTCCTTTGTTATGAAGACTTCCCCTTTACAAATACTATTCCCCTATCCCCCCTTGTCTTTTAACCAATCATTTCCCTATGGAAATTTTTTCCTTTTATTCCATAATTGTATATTTTCCTAAAGAGCCTATAGTGAGAACTTTTCTGAAATTCATGGAGATCAGCATGAACAAGGCCTCTTTTATCCATATACCTTTGACTCCTTTATAAAAATTCTAACAATATGTGAGTCCAGTCTTAGCCTTCAAAGGGTTTGTTGATATTTCTTTTCCTGTTTGTGTAGCAGTCCATGACTTCCTTGATAATGCCTCTACTCATTTTCCTAGTAGGTTTATCAATTTGCAGTCCCATGGATATCATATTCCCAGAACATTTAAAATATTGATTAGATATTTGGCCATCTCCCAGCCATCGCATCTGAAAGCAAAGTTATACACCACAATTGGTAGGAAAGGTATTTTATTCCTGAACTATGCTAAAATGCTGGATGAATATCTAATGAACCTTAGAAGTTGTTGTCATTAATTTTTAACCTGTTCAGTCCGTAACCTCTTCAATTTGCACTTTGATTTGATTCAGATCCTCTGCTGAGAGACTAGAGTGAGATCCAAACTCCAAATTAAAAAAAATAATATTTTTTCTGCTCTCATTTTACATTTTACCATTTCTGGCCCCCAGATGCTCTTCACAGATTTCTTGCTCTGATACATTTCAGAAAAGAATCTTTTGTTTTTGTGGTGATATGGAGGAACCATTAAACTAGTCAGTCTATGTTTAACACCTCTGTCTCAATTCTTTCTTATAAGGAGTCTTTTAATATCTGTTCTCTTTGCCTGACAAAATAAGGAAAACACATCTTGCACATATTTAGGAGACAATACACATTAATGAAACAGAAATGGTTTTGCATGTTGCTATTGAACTACTAGTTAATCTATATGTAGATGAAATTAGAGTGTGAGCAATGGTGCAGGCCCTTCTCAATTATGTTGGAGAAGCTTATATCCCAGATATTTCATTTTGTGTTCAAATTGTTCTTCACAGAGTTATTCAGACTGGGCATTTGTTCCCAGACATTTGATAAATCCAAAGGAAACTTTGATCCCCTCCTCTCAGCTGGAAGTAGAATAAATAACGTTTATTTTCAGCATAGTCTGGAACATCTTTTGAGTTACAAACCATGTGAATCCTAAAACAGTGCCTTACCCATTTTCCCACTTAACCCCCTTTGGATATTGCGATTTACTCTTCTTTTAAGTCACTACTCTCCTACCTTGCCAGGTTGGATGAGACCCCTGAAGTAGCTACTCTGTGGCAGTAGAGTGAGACAACCAATGAACCAATGAGTCAAGTCACAAGTCATATTGCCATGCTGGAGACTGTATCATAGAATCACAGAATCATGGAATGGATTGGGTTGGAAGGAACCTCTAAAGATCATCTAGTCCAAACCCCTGGGACAAATCTCTTGACAGTTCTGGCACAGGAACAGAAGATTTAAGTTTATTATTGACACTGCGCTATATAGATAAGCAAAGTACACTGTATTTTCTGAATACAGATTCTTGCCTGAATCATAAAACCATTCTGTTTTCCTCTGTTTCAGAGAAAGGCCAGATTTTTCTCACAACTGCTTTCTGTAATTCAACTGTTTTATTTTTCCTTTGCTGTAGTTGAATTACTTAAATTGACACCTTTCAGAATCTATTTCTCCTATTTAAGAGTCCTCTGTGGTAGTTCTTTGTTTCTTGTGTGAGCATTATCCCAGATTTACTGTAGACATTGTAACAAAGAGTAGGCAGCTGTAGCTGTGCTTTTCTAATGTCAAACAATCTCTGTCAGCATGCCCGTTCTTCCTGTATAGATTATTTTTGTTTGTTTGGTTTTCTGTTCATAGTGGAGCCACAAGGGATATAACACTAGCCCACCTGCAATGTCTAAACCCTTACATAGCTGAGTTTCTCAGCGTGCTGTTGCAAACCAAAACATGCAAATCCCATATTGGATGGCTAGCACAAATAAGGTTGGTTTCCACAGTGCAGTTTTGAACAATTCTAAGTATTCCCATCATGTTGTGTTTTACATAACATTGCCATTATGCGTGGAATACATTTAGACATCTCAGAGGTGAACATAATGGATGTCATGATGAGGAATTAGAAGCCGTTAGGAATGCTTGCTGGCCCTAGTGAGATCAGAAATACAAAGAATCAATTAATAGCTCTGCCAGCCAGTCTATCATGCAGATCTCAGTAAGGGAGATAAAGTGTTTTTGTCAAGGTACCAATCACATCCTCTTCAGGCTGACCTGATAAAAATGCTGTTTATACATTTCTTCTTAAATGAACATTTCTTCTTGCATGTTTGCTTTCTCACTCCTTTCCTAACTGCATTAAAAATAAAATAAAATAAAATAAAATAAAATAAAATAAAATAAAATAAAATAAAATAAAATAAAATTTTCTTCTAAAGCAGAGTTTCCCCAGCCTGCACGTGGCTCTTGGAGTGATGGTGGGTTTATGCTTTTGTTCAGGCTCGGGCTTCTCCCAACCATTTGAAGGTAAGTGGGAAGAAGGGGTAGGACTTGTGTGTTTCTGAAATTTGCTTTGCTAAATTTGGAGTTCTCATGATTTGTGAATCACAGCTCTTTAAATAGATGGAAATTATGCTTGCAGGAGAGGTAGCAGCTCTCACTCCTGCTGTGCTTGCAGGCAAGTGGGATCACAGAGCTGGGAGCTAATTTTCCACAGAGCCAAGTCAGCAGCCAGAAGGCAGCAGGAGCTGGTTTTTCTGGGGAAAATGGGATCCTTGCCTCTGCAGAAGGCAGGACATTTATCTGAATGCTGAGTTCATCAGGCACTGAGAAACAGAAGCAGCCACTTTTCACAGATAAGAGACACTGCTGTGCAGCAGGGTGGTGACAGCTCACTTTCTGGAGAGGCTCCCCCAAAGCACCTGTAAGATTACAACTACCCCAGAATTCGCCAAATGAGTGGTGACACTCTGATGTCAAGTACCCAATCCAAATTCTAGAAAAGACAGAACATTCCTACTCACCACTGAGCCTGCCCACATAATGGCTTCCTAGGCACGCTGTGCTCTATGCCTTGCTTCAGGTGGCTTTTTTTCTTTAAAAAACATGGCAAGTTAATAATAAACTATGCAACAAAGTCGAATGATGTGGGAGATTTACATTTCAAAAGTAATCTGTGATTTTTTTATATACACTCCTCAATATATTTTTTATATATACTCCCCAATGCACTCAAGGCAGATTTTCTAAGAAATTAGGTCTGTATGTGTATATTCAAGTGACTGTGCTATCTGCTCTCTTTTCCTTTAGCCATGCACAAATGTTTCCACAACTGAAAAGTATCTGGAAGTGATATACAGAAGCCTACCAATGCCTGTGTTACTACCTCTCTCAGCTCTGAGTTGGGTACAGAGTCCTTCCAATTTGGGGTTTGTCAGCAGGGCATGATAGGTCTGCAAGTCTTTCCATGATATTGACAGCTGTGAGTACTAAAAGCTAAGCCGTGAAGCAGAGACTCTTCACAGGATGCATCCTCTATATTTTTTGTGTAATCTGGTACACTGAAGTAAATGGAACCTGAAACAGTGCCTTTACAAATCATACCAAGACACTGGTTTCTCCTGCTACTTGCAGGTGCTGTGCTATGATAGTACAATGATGGGGTTGGCTGCTTCCTGATACTGAAGAAAATCTGTCCTGTGACTTTTACATCACAGGTGAGTAAAACCTGTGCCATAGTATGTCATTTGGAATCAAGCAGGAGGGTAAAGTTAGCTTTAAGCTGGAAAAAAAATAAATCTTACTGTCTTGAGCATGTAGCTTTTTTGAATGGGATTAAAAAAAAAAGTAGGTCAAGTATGCTTTGTAAATAATGGTGCAGTTCCTCTATTGAACCATTCATAGAGGTTTTTAGGTACTTTATCAACTTCTCTACATTGCATATAAATTACCATAATTATTACTTAAAAGAATTAATAAACAGCTGTAATCAATAAGAAAATTAATTTAAATTCCTATTCTTTGGCAAATGCTCACTTGCTAGTGTAAGAACAAGAAACATTTTAATCTTGATTGTTGACTTTCAAATAATCACACTGGTAACATTTGAAGGTGACTTGAAAATCTTTATATAATATTAGATGTGGATTTTGTATATGCTTTTGGTAGTTACTCTCATGGATCTGTATAAAAGCATCAACATCTGTTCTTCAGACTTTGAAACCTTTTTCTTGCTCTTTACTGCAGGTAAGAAAGATTGACCTAAATATTCCTTCATAGGAGACTAGAATGTGGGACATGCAGCGCCCATTACAGCATTTCTTGGGTATTATGAACCGATTCAAATAAGTCATTAAGCCTTCAAACAGCAAAATAATTGGAGATGCTCTCAGCCCAAATAACTAAAAAAATAAACTCTAATGACACAATCAAATGTGCTGCCAAAATCCATCATAATAACAAATACTTTTGCTTTAAATTACATGTTTTACTGTAAAATACTTTCACTTAGAATATCCCAGTGATGTGTCACCTAGATTCCACCTTAAAGCTTTCATTTATCTTTCTCTATATAGGTTATACAGAGAACAGCATTTGGATGAGAAGTCTCATTGTGCATATTAATCTGAGGGGGATTTTTTCACTGTTCATATGTGGGTTTTGAGACAAAGATTTAAAAAGGCTGATGGGATTTTTGGTGTGTCCTTTATGAATAGTTAGTATAATTGCCATGAATTTGGCCAGGTGTAGCTAAATAATGTTTCAGGCAAAGAACTAAGTGCAAAGCTTTTTACACAATAATTTTCTGGGTAAGTTTCAACAAAATGAAAACTCATCAGAAACCCTGCTGGGATTCCATCAGCAAGCATTTATTTGCAGTTGCTGGTACACCTGCTTACACAGTAATAATACACCAGTGAGTTAAGTCTCTATGCCAATGCAAATTAGCTTTATTTTGAATCAAACACTAAATTTTAAAACATATGATGAGTAAAAAAAAAACAAACAACCTGTAATGCCACTAGATACATGCAGAAAACTGATGGGACAAAAAAAGAATAGCTGCACATTTATTCTGGCCTTTTCTATTGCTACACTTGTGTATGCTGACATATCCCATAAGAGTACCTAGTCTATTTATAGTATGTATCTGGAACATATGCTTTTCTTCTCTGCTATAACTAGATTTTCTTTAGCCAGAGCCTTGCCATCTGCAATATTATTTTTTTTCAGGGATGATCCAGTATTTCAGTCTGGGGAGAAATTTCTCAAAGTGGTCTTATATATTTGTTTAATGTGATCTCTCCTTACTCTCTGACTGACTCTGGTTTTCATAAGAGCAGTTCATCAGTATATGCTTTTCTTTTTGGTGATGCAATCACTAATCTTAAGAAGGGATATAACAATATGCAATGAGCTTCTCAGTGCCACAGAGACTGATTTCTGGTGTTTGAACCTCAACTCCTTTTTATGTTTGGGTTTTTTTTAATATTTTCAGAAGAGTAAAAATTTCTTTTGTTTATCAAGGAATTATGGGAAAGCCAGATGCCCAAAACCCACTGAAATCTAACCTTCTTTATAGTCCTTTGAAAATCTCAGCCATCACTACCTGGCAGTCACTTATCACAATGATGAGGTGTGAGATTTTTGAACCTGAACAGAATAGAAAGAATTGGATGTCAAGCCATGTAACAACAATAGAGATCTAAATTTCATCCTGTCTTTCAATCTTCAGTGTATTACAAATTTATTCAAACATCCCTTTCCCTTAAGTGCTTTTCCTTTGTTTCCAGAAACTAAGCACAGATCTACCCTGAATTCTGCCAGCACTGCTATTTCAGTCAGGAGTGTGAAGGCAAAGCTGCGGTGACAGAAGAGCAAGCAAGACACTTGTTCTGGCACTGATGCCCCTGGCATCTTATGTGAGCACATACAGAGGGTAACAAATGCTCAGGAAGCCGCAAGATCATAGATCAGTTGGCCCAAGAAAAACACTTTTTGCAGAGAGACATGGCTGCTGGTGTGTTAGCATCTGCATGAGTCTGCATGGTAAAAAAAAAACATAGCACCCGCATCAGTCCTGGATTCTGGAGCCCCAGTTGTCTGCCCCACAGATACCAGTTCCCTGAAGGATTTCTCTGGAAGGAAACGTGAAGGTTGCCTCCTAGGCAAAATCCAGGATTTCTCTGGTGGTGGATTAAATCACTCTCTGTAAGTACTTCTTTATCAGATAATAGGGATGAAACTATGTCAGCTTTGGCCCTCTCTTCTCTTCACAAACCTCCAATGCCACCTTAACAGACTGTACACTCAAGTATTTCATGTTTTCTCATGAAAGTATCCTGCATTACTTCTTAAAAAGACATCACACCAAACCATCAAACCAAAAACCAAAAAACAATGCCCCTCTCCCCCAACAAAAAACCCCAACACAAACTTAATAAAAACAGCAACAAAAAATCCTAGGCTGACCTTGTTTGATCAGAGCTTCAGACTAGATGATCTCAAGAGTTTCCTTTTAACCTCAGCCATTCTTTGATTCTGTGCCTTGTGTTCTCCACCTAAATACAAAGCTGTGCATATTGGGACAGTAATATCCAAACTGCTGTTCTACCCACTTTGGAATATTTTTTGCTAATGATGGCAGGACTAGAATAGGGTTAGTAACAGGATGGATTCAAAGGTAACATAAGTGTTGCATGCAGAGTGACACCAACTCTCTCTGACTTCAGGAAATGTGCAGAGACATTCACCTCCCTTTTTTTTTTTTGTGGTGATCTCCAAGCTATGACAGCTTGTCACTATTCATTTCTACTTTTTAAAGGTAAAATTTTTAGATGCCAAGGATAGGACATTGATTAACTTGTGTACCGCTCTTTCAGTCTTACTAGGAAACTGTTATTGGCCTCAGTGCTGATTATTCAATGAAAGGATGCCAGATGCTTTAAACTATACTCAAAGTTTGCCTACAGGCAAATAATTTGCCTATAGCTAAATAAATAGAAAGGCTTGCAGTGTGTGTGCAAGCAGCCTTCAATGTGCCATGGGGCTGTCTGTTTCCTCAGGAAACCAAGTGAACAACTGGAGAGTTTGTGTCTTGCACCATTTTCAGTTCATGCTAATCTAGGAGAGTTTTTGATT
>VZTM01036634.1:0-27500 GCA_013400555.1 Jacana jacana
CATCAGCCCATAATGTACACAAATACATGTGCTTGTGAAGATGAGGCAGATATCCTTTAATTTTGCTTTGGTTTTCATAATCTTCTACTAAATCCAGGCATCCTTCCTTTATGTGAATATCATAGCCATCATCCTGGAAAGTCTTTAAATGTTTTAAACAAAAACATTTCCTGCCCCTCAGGGGAAGTTGATAGGGACTCAAAGACTCTCATCATGTGGTTCAACAGAAATGTGTGATGCAGGTGTTCAAGTACCTCTGGAAGAATGGAACCAGGATCTAATAAGACTAAGGTAAGGATGTTGATCATGAAGTACCTTGAGTTTAGAACAAATCCTCACATCCTGCTATTAAGTTCTCCCTGTACACATAAAGCACTCTTACCTAGTTCTTCACCTCTGAATTCCTTACTCTTAGAGAGTGGCTCTGCACCAGCACTTGTATACTGATTCAATTAGGCAAACACATTAATTTGAGTGTCCTAAATAGGTTTAGCATGTTCCATTTGGAATTAAAGCATAGATAATCTGTTAATTAATATTAATTATTGCAAGGGACTTGAAGTTTAACAACTGCAGGCAGATTTATTTTTCACACTCTTAGGCTTTTAGTTGGAATGTGGTTTTGGTTTGTGTTTTACTTACTGTCTGACTTAGTCTTAGGTCAATAAGTTTGTTGGGATGCAGCTTGAACCATGCTGTGAGCTAGGAAATTCATTCGTGTTCCTGATGCTGCCATGGTCTTTATACAGTTTGTGACAAGACACTGAACATTCACTTCTCTCTGAACCAAGTGGAAATAGGGCTTCTTTGTACTTCTGTTTCTTCTACGGCAACACATACATACTCTCCAACTCCAACAAAATAAATGAGTCTAGCTCATGTGTTATTTCAGCTGAAAATATGAGTTTTGAGCTGAGTAATACTTACAGATCAAAATTCAACAGTTTTCTTGTTCATCATTTACTGGATTTGAATACATCAGAGCGTTGCTGCATGTCAGCTTTAAGAGTCAAGAAATGTAAGCTTAATAATTATTGGTTTCTTTTCAACACAGAAATATTGAATGACTTAGTTATGGTTTTACCAGTTAATGTACCATGTGATAAAACACAGATACATTTTGATACCTTTGATTTTGTGGACTTTTAGTCCTTTCAGCACAGTAGTCCTGCCTAGTCAAGAGTGACAGATTGATACTGATTCACTCTCCGCATATATATTTTAATTAATTACTTCCTTACAGCCTTTTGTTTTTTCTTCTGTGAAACTTGTATATAAACACACAATACAGCTGCCACATTTGCTGTATTCTGTTGCATTTTTCACAAGCTTCTAAATTGTGCCTTAAGTTGGAATACTGACAATGTTTTATTGGTAATCCCTTTCATTCTGTCAATAATCACAGAATCATTACTTTTAAAAGCCAAGATCTGCTATTAACTGTCCAGTAGAATCTGACAAACTGCACTACCCCATGCAATTTGAAAAGTGGAATCAAACTAGATGCATTAAATATATATGCTTCTGAATAGCATTCCTATATCTTTGGGCAAATACTGTCAACAGCATTTAAGTTATAAGTTGGAAAGATGGCACAGGATATATTTGTTTATTATTTGAATAGGGCCTCCATTATCTTCAAATAAGGCTTCACGACAGGCTATTATTGCTATTGATCTTTAAACTCTACATACAGAAAACTATGTGTTAAGTAATGAAAGGGAAATTCCAGAGTTTGAAAATAACATCTTTAAAGCATGCCATTAATGCACATACATCAAGAAAAGACCATTAAACACTACCAGCTAAAATTATTAGGGAAGATATTTTAAAGCAATCATCTCAGTAAACGAGTCTCACGTTTTATTATATGTCAATTGTAGCTTAATTGCTTAGGTTCTTTTGAAAATTCTCCACTACGAAAACAAAAATAACAACGGCATACTGAGGTGGAATTTCTAAACTCTTCCTTAAACATCCCTTATCCTAATATACCAATGTTCAACTTTTTTTTTTTTTAATTTTTTATGTCTTCTAGTGCCTTTGTGGTTCCAAACTCACCAACAGAGTACATGCAAATCCTGTGCATAAATGGTGGATAAATCATTCCAATAATTTCTCCTTCCTGTACTTTGAAGCTATTTGCTGTTAGGAAGACTTCGTTTCAGTAAACTTAGGAAGAAGAGCACAATAACAGACATCCTCTTCAACAGGGTAATAACAATAATAAATAATCTTATTTTCAATCTGCTTTGACAAGTGCTATTTCATTTTAATTGTATGTTATAATCTTTTTTAAAGCTCTATAAACGATGATAGATGTTCATAGTGGGCTTACCACAGAGACTAGTCCCCCAGATTCCAAGATACACACTATTGCCATGATTAAATCCTTCAACATCTTTAATAGAATCAAATACTTGGCCATAAGTAATGAAGCTAACTAACCAGTAAGCAAAGATCAAGTACCCAGTTATACCAGACAGAGTCTTACTGACATTTATAATGGGAAAAGGACATCAGTCTAGATGAATGTTAAAAGAGCTGATGTTGTAAATTCAGTTGTCTGTATCATTTTATCTATATATTTGACTGCCTCTTATTCTAGGTTTTGTTCACAATGACAGTACAGCCCCAATCTACAACACTGATTCCTTGGTGACACTACGCTGAAAATAGTTTGTCATAAATAACCAATAACAATGATAATTAAAGAATTATCAGCTCCTCTACCACAAATTATACTCAGTTTTGCAAAGACTGAAGATATTGGTATAAACTGCATGGGCAACTACTACTTTTTAAAGTAGCTGAACTATGCAACTTGAGAAAAAAAAAATAAAACAAGTCTCATGATGAATCCTTAGCAGAGCATTCTGGTACGAAAGTTTTGCTAAAGCATGAGGAAAGACCAACATTTTTGCGTTAGACCAAGTTTTAATGAGCACGAATTCCTAAAACATCTACCCAGAACTTCAAGGTTCTCTTCGTCCTCCATTCATCACACATACTCTGGGAATATATAAACTATATTTTCCTGCTCACATGACATCTGTGGGCTCTGTCTAGTTACATGAAAGTAAAATCACGTTTTTCTGCAAGCTGGAGGAGTTGAAAGTGTTGAACAAAAGCAAAACAAGATAAGAATATGGCAAGATGAGAACTGAGCAGCCACGCTGAGTATGTGTTATGATAAAGGTGAATTCCATATTCCCATCACTGTCAAAGCATATTTCGTGTATCTTGTCTCCAGAGAAATACACGCTATTGGCGGAAAAACACTGCTTTCTATCTTCTGATTAATGTAATGTCATTCAGTAGGTACAGATACCACATTTATCTTCAAGCAGAAGCATGGTTTATAATATTTAAGTAGAAGACGAATGAGTAGGCTACACTTACACAAGGATGGGTAACAAAATTCTCACTTTTTAGGTATTTTATTTGCTTTTCTAAGATAGCGAAGTGATAATGAAAAGCTGTAAATACATGTAAAGATTTAAATAATTATTTTAAAGATATTCAGACTTAATCAAAATGCTTCAATTTCTTCAGGAAGCTTGAAATCTCTTGGGACAGCATCCTATGGCAAAACATGCAACGTCTTTAAATTTGTTTGTTTTGTTTCTTCCCCAACTTAAAATATATCAAAATAACCTTTAGAATGTATATATTTCACTGGGTTTAGTTTTCTAAAGAGAAGAGGTCTAAGCATTTCCTACATGGTGTGTTCTACAGAAATATGTAAAGTTATATTGAAAAAGTTTACTTCATTTTTTAAATTCTGCCAAAAGCGTTTTGCTGATTGTTCTACCTTCCTTCCTAGAATCACAAGGCCTTCTGTTGGTTTGTTCTTTATGGAGAAGAAAGGAGAAAGGATAGGTTGGTAAACAATGTTTCTTTCATTGTTAACCTCAGTCTCTGACACTGACTGTGCTTTATAGTGCAATGGGAAGATCACTCAAGTCAATTGGCCCTTGCCTTTACCTTTCCTGCAAGTTGGATTTCTGAGTGACCCAGGCACGTTCTAAGACAGACTACTACAGAAATATGAATTTAATTTTTCTCACCTGTTTTGAGCACTTACCAATGAATAGGAAAGATGCCAAAGTCTCCACTATATGACAGTTCATTATGGCATTAGCACGATTTACAAACTGTTCGATTACCAGGACTGAACGAAGGACACAATCTCGACATTCACCTTCTCTGGCTCTCTTCTCTCCATGATTCATTTTCTATTCTTTTGGAGACTTAACACCCTCAGATACTTCCCTCATCTTCCTTAGGCAGTATTTGAAAAATGTTTAGCTTGTTGCTATGGAATGCTTAAAAGAACAGAAATTAAAGCATTCCTGGGCCTGCAGCCACACGTTTGGGTGTTAGCATTCTAGTTCAACCAAAAAAAACTCAAGTGCTTCTACCACCATCTACCAGATCTTTTGGAAGGCAAATGTATAAGATATAAAAGTAGACTGCATCATTATACTAACAGAAAAACAATGAGTTGCCACTTAAAAAAATTAAAAATAAAAAAATCAAGCACGGTTCTTGTAAAACCCATCAAATTCTGACTTTTTGAAGTGGCTGTTTCAGGGTGAAAGCGGGATCACTCAGGACACGTTCTCTTAAAAACGGGTGAATACATAGAGAAATTGTATTAAGTAGTATGAATCATACACTGTTCAGTATTAAAATGTTAGAGACACATGCACATACACAAAAAATGTCACCAAAAAGTTACAACAGAAGGAGCATAATCCACAAAACCAACAATAAGATCAGATGTGGGTGCTCCAGCTCGGTGTGTACTTCTGCTGCTTCCTACCACCTGCTGGAGAGAGAGCATCCCCCCAAATGCCCACAGGCACACCCTGAGGTGTGGGTCCTCACTTACTGCCCTAGCTGGGTGCAGGCTGCTCCCTGCAAGCCCTGAGGAAGCCACACCACACCCCTCCCCTCCCCCCTTTTGTTTTTTTTTTCCAAAAGCTCTCTGGCAGTTCCCTGGGTAGTGTTTTAGCTGGCTGACAGTCATCTTAAGCAAACTTTGTTAAGTAACAGTGTTAGCAGTTTTGGAGCAAATACCCCCTCAGGCAGTTTTGTATGTCCAACACACCGACACTGATCACACTATCTCAGAAAGCAAGGGGAAAAAGCTGCAGGGGTTACCCACATATAACTGTTCTGTGCTACCTGAAATTAATTCAGCCCTAAATAAATACCAGCACCACCACCAAGTGGGCTTTAAATAAAAGCACCCCTTAGAAGCAGCTCTGGTGCTAGCACAATCCACAGCAAAGCACTCCAGCGCAGTGCACATGGGGGTTTCCTGAAGCAGGAAAATGTCTGGGGAGCATAGAGACCCACCAGGAGCTCACAGCTTACACAAGCAGTGTTCTCCTCTATCCCTCCTTTTGCATTCTTCTGAATGAACTGGCTGCTCATCGTTTGGATGGGCATAGGCTTCCCTGGCTAAAAAAGTGGCTGGATGGCTGGGTCCAAAGTATTGTGTTGAATGGAGTTAAATTCAGTTGATGGCCACTCACAAGTGGTGTTCCCCAAGGCTCAGTACTGGGGTCAGTTCTGTGTTTATCTTTATCGATGACCTGGATGATGGGTTTGAGATAAAACCGTCAGTAAATTTGCAGACAACACCAAGTTGGATGGGACTGTTGATCTGCTGGAGGGTAGGAAGGCTCTACACAGGGATCTGGACAGACTGGGATTGATGGGCTGAGGCCAATGGTATACGGTTAAACAAGGCTAAGTGCTGGGTCCCGCACTTGGATCACAACAACTTTGTGCAATGTCACAGCCTTGGGGAAGAGTGGTTGGAAAGTTGCCTGTTGGAAAAGAATCTGGGTGGATTGTGATGGAAGTGTACCCAGGAGACCAAGGTGGCCAAAAGTATCCTAGCTTGTGTCAGATATAGTGTGGCCAGCAGGACTAGGGAAGAGATCAACCCTTTGTACTTGGCACTGGTGAGGCTTCACCTCAAATACTATGTCCAGTTTTGGGTCCCGCACTACAAAACTGAGATTCTGGATTGTGACCAAAGAAGGGCAACAAAGCTGGTGAAAGGTCTAGAGAACAAGTCTTATGAGAAGTGTCTAAGGGAACTGGGGTTATTTAGCATGGAGAAATAGAGGCTGAGGGGAGACCTTATTGCTGTCCAAGAGGAGATTGTAGTGATGTGGGTGTCCATCTCTTCTCCCACTAACAGGCAATAGGACAAGAAGAAAGAGCCTCAAGTTGTGCCAGGGGAGATTTAGCTTGGATGCTAGAAAAATTGTTTTCACTGAATGGATTATCAAGCATTGGCACAGGCTGCCCGGGGAAGCAGTTAAGTTACTGTCTCTGGAAGTATTTAAAAGACATGTAGATGTGGTATTTAGGGACATGGTTTAGTGGTGGTCTTGGCAGTGCTATGCTATTGGCTAGAGTCAATGATCTTAAAGCTCTTTTCCAAGATTCTATAGTGATTCTATGATTCATTTACTTTTATTTTTTTATCCAATGAGGAAAATTTAGCAGAGATAGAACATACAAATATATCTTATAATGTTGCCCTTTTCCAGTGAATGCATTACCACAAAATTAAGATGGATCTACTTTGCTTTTCCCATCTTAAAAAATACACTTTATTACGCTTAAAAAGAAAACCTCTTTCACTTCCAACTTAAGGTGATTTGACTGAATATTTTTTAATGGGTAAGTGTAATTTCTTGACTGCATATTTTTACATAGATAGCTATTTCCCCCTGTTAAGAGGACAATGATATGTTGGAATATCTGCAGAATACTGAAAGCTGGTGGCCAATAGCAAGGAAAAAAAATAATAATTACAACACCACCTACTTTTTACCAAATTGAAATAGCAAGAACTTTGAATAGCAAACAGAAGCACCAAAGAGACAGCAATATCATAACCTTTCTTTAACTATTTATCCATGAAAGGCACTTCACTGTCAAATTTATAATTCTGTGTTGATACTACTTTTGGAATTTGCATTAAATGACATTTTGATTATAGTATTCAAATGCATGTGCCCTTAAAACTTTGCCATTTATTTTGTATGCAAAAATCTTCCAGCTAAATGTCTCCATTTCCATTTTGCTCTGGATTCCACTGAGACTATATAGGAAAGAATAGCTAAGTTTCTCTTCACCCTGAAAAAATCTTGTCAGGTAAGAGAAAATCAAATTATAATGAGCATATTATACACCAACTGTTTGATTCTTAGCTCTAAATTACAGTGTTGAACAAACATGCTGGTTTTCCTCTGATTAGACTCTTTTTTTGTTGTTGTTTTAAATCTATTTTTGTCCCTGATAATCCAGGAAAACTCCTACCTTGACATACTTAGACAAAGCATGTGTGTGTGCTTATTATGTAAATTCTCTGGCCATGCCTTTGAGCCATAACCTTTTGAAATCATTGGGAGTTTCAACCTAAACAATTAGATACATTCAGCGATGGAAAGAAAATTACTAATGATATTAAATCAGCAACAGGGAGATGACCTCAGGAAGTTCTCCAGTTAGAAAGTGCTTGCATCTGCACAACTGGGACCTGCAAAACTATTACTATGCAATTGCCTTGTCTCCTCTTTCCTTAGGCACCAACCACTGACCACTGTCAGTGATAAAAAAGTTAGAATGGTCATCTATCTGAGCAGAATTAATCATATGTTTATATTAAGTTTTACTATTTTTTTTCTTTAAGACAGATTTAGTGCTCCCACTAAAATTGTTCCTTGCAATTAGAAAACAAGATCAGATCATAATATCTGAGTTTATATTTTGTAAAATATTTTGCATCTAGAATGAACTGGCATCTACCAGTTTGCATTCTTCAGTCAGCCACGCATTTTCAGAGTTCACTATAGGAAACAAAAGCAAAATGCAAAACGGAGCAAAGTCATGGTGAGCTCAAGAGGTACAGAGCAGGAAAATTAAGATATCCATGATACTTACTAACTTTTAATAGATATCTATTCCCCCACTTGAATATAAAAGCAGAGTTTCAAAAGCATGTGGTGAATATTATATTTAAAAATAAAACCAAATTTCTTGGCAATGAAGTATTACCTTGAATACAGAATATTAAAGGATTGGCTACTGTAGTTTTGAGAGCTTTACAGTTGCTGGAACCCAAGACATCACAGAATTTAAACATAGATTAGAAAAATGAGCAAATCTATTCTCTTAATCACCTGCCTAAACTCTTGGCTAGATCCAAGTTAGACTGTCCACTGTCTTTCAAAATCAAGTTCAACACATGGTTAGGACATCATCCTAAATTGTGCTGAGGTACAACTCTGTGCTTCTCATAGGTAAGAAAGGGAGACCTGAGTTTATCTTGGGTGAACCATGCAAAGTGAGTTGTATAAAAAAGGGAAAACAGCCTAAAAAAAATTAGAAAGGGCCTACTACCAAGAGTATAGTAGTACAATTTTCTGCATTTTACTAGACTGTCTGATAAGATCAGTAATATTTGTGCCCTTACTTTGATAGGATAGTATAAAAAACCCTCCACAATCGGGGATAAGTGTTAACTCTAATGTGAGTGAAGTAAAATTACCAGGTTTTTGTTTTGTCTTTCAATTTTACAGGGAAGAAATAGTTCAACACTGTATTCCGTACAACCTCAGAAGTGCTCAGATGAAATAATTAAGGTTTTTTGAACAATAAATTTGGAAAACTTTAAGATAAGCCTTTTAGTATTAACTGCAGTTGTTCAAGGTTTTATCGCACCTTTTATTGCCATTATTTTAAGTAGACCTAATTTGGAGTGCTTTATTTTCTTAAAAGAAAAGAAAACACGGAAAGTCCTGATTGACATGATAATAGGTTTGCTATTAAAATGTGCACTGTAAATCAACCAAATTACTTCAGAGCTGAATATTTCTGCAGTAAGATGAAAGCTAAGCATATTTAAGTTAAAGATGTCATTTTTTCAAAGCTGTAATTAAGGCTTAAAATATTTTTTTCAAGAGTTTTACATTAATATTGCTAAAGAATTTTCTGGGTTTTGTTGTTTTGTGGGTTTTTTTCATGCTATTCAGAAGTTGTAGAATTCAAAACAGAATTATCATACAATTTTTGTCTAGGCCTAAATATCTTTATCAACATTGCCCACTAAGAACATTAGCTCAATTTTGTCTGTTTAGATAGTCATAACCATCAAGAGCAATGAAAAGACCCAAGGTAGTTAAATCATAAGCTCTTGGGTAGAAAGAGGTCATTGTGTGCGATAAGGTATGTGGCCCAGCACATTTGATTTTACCACCACTAGTAAAAAGTTATGTGCTTTATATTTACCTGACACTTCATGGTCTTAAGAGTTGAGCAGATTGTGCTTTTCTGCAGTACCCCCTTCAGGCAGCCTCAATAAGCACAGGTGTTTTCCTGAACCAGTGCTAGCCTTCTGAGACATTTGTCATCGCTCCCTCACACAGTTACCTTTCCCTTCCTTTGCATTTGCACATAAAATCCTTCTACAGAAACATATGTCACGCAAGCATTTACCACTTCCTCACTTATAACACTGTTTCATTGCCAGCGAGGGATAGGACCCAAATTACTTCCCCACGCTAGGACTAGACTCCTTATAATGTATCTTGTCAAACTCTTGAACAAGTTCATACCACCTCAGGGTTGTCAACACTTACTAAAATTAATACATGGGGAATAGTGCAGAGACAAACAGTGTTACAGACAGACCACTCTTAGATTAAGGAATCACAGAATCATAGAATGTTTTGGGTTGGAAGGGACCTTACAGATCATCAAATTCCAACCCCCCTGCCATGGGCAGGGACACCACCCCATAGACCAGGTTGCTCAAAGACCCTTCCAGCCTGGTCTTGAACATTTCTGACCTGACAATACTGCTGACAGTGAACAAATCTGACAGTCACTTGCGCCCACACCTAGATCAGGGTGTACTGTTAAATAGCACATGCTAACAACCACCTACCTTCAAGGCTTCTGCACTTTCCTGTAGATCATGTAAATATTAATGCCAGGAGTGGCCATTTTATTTCCCACTTTTGCTACAGAATGGAATAGAAAGAAGTGCAGGTCTTGCTACCCCCTGCCACCTTTCCCACAGAAAGCCTTGCAAGGGACAGCACATGTCCTCCTGGCCAATGCTGTGCAGATCCACCATGTCTGCTACCAGACTACGGAAGAACTGACTCATGAAAGGAACTGAGAAGGAGAAATAACCCAGCTGCCACAACCCAGTGAAGCAATTCCTTGAATGACCTTTCTGCTTGGAGGACAAGTATAGCCAAAAGCTCCTACAGGGGTAGGATCAGTGGCACAAGAAATACCTGACCATCTTAACATGACACCAGAAGTTTGACCACTGGCCACAAGAGCAGAGTAATGGCTTGGTACTGCATCATATCCCACTTCACCAACGATACCCATGTCAGTATTGTTACATAGTGAAGAACCTACAGGTGAATCCACAGGTTCTTACAGCCCTCAAAAACGCAATGTCATCAGGCTTTTGCATTGGAGGAAACTTTGAAAGACCCCAGCTCGGATAATGGTTTAGTTGATGTGGTCAGGGAGTTAAGCAGAATGAAAAAGCTTACTGACGGTTAAGACAAATACATGGATATTGCTCATCAGTTAGCATTGCAGCCGAAACAGACTCCACTTGGGGAAACATTTATTGCCATTTAAAATTGAGCTGGACAATGACCAAAAAAAAAGACAAAAAAAACCCACAAGAACTAAAACATCATCTCTCCAGCAGCTGCAGGGAAACCCTAGCCCCACCGAGGTCTCTGCTGGGGCCTCAAGGGCACCTCTGGGGGGCCCAGATCCCCTCCTCCCCTCCTTCCACTCTCCCCTCAGGGCTGGCAGGCAGCACCCCATGACCAACACCCAATACAGCTTTATGAACTGGGACACGGTGGAGACGAGTAGATCGTGACAAAGGCAGTAATCACCAGGAAGAGAGATACGGCTGTACGATATGCCTGTAGTACAAAGCTATGGGTTTGTAGCCAGAAGTGTGTTACCTATTAAGTCATTTCAACTAGAGACATCTAGGTTAGTAAGTGTTGCTGAATCCCCTGACTTTTTCTCAGGAACTTCAACACACCCACTCTATAGGACTGCAACCATCTTTGACATCTAATGCACATCAACTGCACCTATAGTAGAAGAAATATGTGGTAACTGCCATTAATAAGATAAGCACGTTTACTGGTAAGCGATTGAAAAAGAAAAGATTTAATTTAATCTTCTTCCAGAATCATAACTAAAAGTTTAATTCATCATGTCTTACCAGAGAATACATGTATTCATAATAATTAAACTATATAACAGAACTGAAGCAGTATTTTAAATATGAGCATTCATACTTTGAGTGCTCAGACACCATAAGCTTATTACAGATGAGCCCTATACATAAAAATAAGAAGAGTTGATACTGAGCTTATTATTTTTTTTCTAATTTAAGAGCCAAAATAGAAATCCAGCTTTCCTGTTATGTATATAATTAGAGTCTCCATTATAAGCACACTGGAATTTATTCTGGTGACTGACAACCATGAAATTCTAAATGACATTCTGAGAACTCTGTCATTTATTTTCCTTCCGTCCAGCTGCATTTATCTAACTGTCCTTCAATTTTTTGATATGAATACATTTAGACATTAGCTAATGTATCATTCTTGACATCTATTCACCTTCAACAGTGCATTAAAAAAAGACAATAAATTTAAAGCAAAGTCAAGGGGTAGTCTTATCTGATGCACAATAAAATACTCTAGTGCCAACAGCCCTAAGTACACGTAAGGGTGAAAGTTATACAGCGCTTCAAAGTATTTACTCCCTTTTAAGATGTAAAGTTATATCAAGATTTATCCTTATTTTAAGGACAGTGCTGAAATACACTATGAGCCCATTACCCACTCCAAAGCTTCTGAAAGTATATCCAGTATTCCTTTGGAGCAGACTCTAGTCTTAGTTCAGCCAGCAAAACTGTCTTTATTGTCACGTCCTGCTTTAAATATGATTTGTTTCACAGTCTGGTACTAAGTGTTTAAATTTCCTCCATTTTATAAGTTTTTATGCATATCCTACTTTAAAATGCTAAGCTCGTTACACATTCTCAAAAGCCTAGGTGAGAGTATCTGTTGAGAATATTGAGCATGCATATACAAGGTTGATAAGTCATAGAAATAAAACGATTGTATGGAAATGTTTGCTTCATGCAAGTATTATGCTTTATCAGATACGTACCATAAAGTAGCACTTCAGAAAGCAAAAGGCAATTATGAATAAAACACAGGTAAATTTAATGGAGACATCTGTAGCAAGGCTTGTATTATTATTCTTGAGCATTATAGAAAAAAATAAGCTTGAGCTGCTGCTGTGACCTATTCAAACCATCCTGATCTCTGTTCCTTTTTAGTCTTCCGGTCCCAGTTTTCCTTTGCCATTGGCAAATCATTTCTCTTCCTTCCTATGTAATAAGTGACAGCTGTGGATTCCTTTTCAGAGAATCTCTCTGTGCTATCCAGGTTCAAGCAGCAAGTGTGGCTGTTTCTGTCAAAATCTGGAGGCAGAAGTGGGTAGCTCAGATCATTACTGAATCATGAAACTATGCCCCCATTTTCCATCTTATTCTAAAAATAATTAGCCGCACAAAATCACAGAGTCAACGCTGATGTTGTTTTACTATGGTTTTGTGCAAAATTACAAAAATTCTCCAAGCAACTGTCCCATAATCCAAGAAGTGGATTCTTGCACAGAATGAGGGACAAGAAAATATTCAGCAATGTATCAGAGACTTTCCTAGTGTAAGATGGCAGACAAAGCTGCCTGAAAACCTAACTAATGCAGCCAAAGCTTCACACAACAGTTTCCCCTCTCACAAAAGCATTTTGATTCAATTCCCATTCTTCCCAATCTCTAGTCAATTTGACCATTACAGACACTTGCAATCACGCTCATTTGGGTAAATAAGTCTATTATAAGAAACGTGTAACATTTTTTTCTACAGTTCTAGCCATAAGTATCATTTGTGTTCAACACAGATGAGAGTATTATCAGAAGACCCTTTTATTCCTAAAAGATTTTTTTTGAAAGATGAAAATGTACAACCTTTCACGTTACAGTAATTTTACAACACATCCAATTGTTTTACAAACACACAGGAAAAANTCAAACACATCACTAACAGCTGAGGCTATGTAGAAAAACATCCAAGTCATACATGAAAGCACTACCAAGGAAAGGATAAAGAGGAAGAAAGGCATCTTATTAACCCTAAGAGTCTCTTGCCTAGAGGTTATTGCACACATGCTGGTTTGACTTTTCACCTGCTCTGAGCTTTTGTGCAAAGGGAGACATGAATACTGTAAGACAAAATTACAGTTCTGTAATCAATCATCTTTATACTTAAGACTAATATCAGGACAAGGATTGAAAACTTTTTGTATCCTCTCCTTTACACAGCAAGCAGTGCAGCACCAAATCAGCAACAGTTAGTATGTGTGAAAAAAAACAAGCTTCATGGTACAGAAATTATCATAAAAATGTGTTTTGGAGAGATTATCTTGTATAATTAAGCCAATTTTCTCAGTTTTGTACTTTCCAGTCTGATTCAGCTCTCGGTACAGGTGGCTCACCAATTTGACGAGTTGATAGACAGCTTCTAAAAAATGAAAGAAGGAAAAACATTCCTGACAAAGTATAACCCCGGTGCACTTCATGGTTTTGTTTTCTGTTTGAAAAAAGAACAGTTCTAGATGTGTGGGGAAAAAAGCACATCTAAGACAGTTTTGCAATCCTAACATTAGGGGTGAAGCTAATCAAAACTCACAAGGTGGTGTGCCATGCCAAAACTGACAAATCGTTTATCATACTGTCTTACAAACTAGTACAAATTTTATCTAGTGGTAGTTCAGATTAAGCATTTAGTGTAACTGGTGGTATGGGGCACATTAATCAAATGGGAAGCAGTTAGATGTTTTTTTGCTTTGTAAATTATAATAAATAAATGGCATTCCTACTTGTTATTTATCTACCTTCAAACTTTAATGAATATTTCTAGTGCTAATTGCTGATTTTCTATATTTAGAGGGAACAGGCACATATGGAGATAATAGCACAATGTGATATTTATGAGGTGCCAGTTCTCTTATAAATATAGAAATTGAGTAATTAGCACTAGAAATATTCATTGAAATTTCAATGCACACTTTGGGATTTGAAATTAAATTGAGCTAAAGTTGATGATCCTTGTCATAAATTAATATTTGGGGATTTGGAATTTAACTCGCTAGAGGTATGCCTTCAAGTACTGAATAATTTAAGTAAAAGTAACATTGGACACAGCAAACACATTTGGTGAAAGGAAAGGTATCAAAGGTCAATTACAGCTCTTTGACAGTGTAGGATTCTTGCTATCACAGTTTTAAACAAATTTGTTATTTCCCATTATATCAGACTATTTCACTCTGTCTCTATTAGGTGATTTGAAACAGTGGTGAGGTCTAGAGGTTTTCCTCACTATCTACAGAGATACAAATCTATGATAAGAGTTATAAATTGCAGTATATAAACTAAATGCTTCATTGACATTGATTGATTTTGAGCTATTCTTTAAAAACACTAATCTTTTAAGTAATAATAATACCAAAATAAAGTTACTTATGAAGATTTAAAGTTGGTTTTGGCAACTTATGCCTTCTTCTGAAAGCATCATATGCAATAAAACCTAAACTTTTAAAAATTCAATAATCATAATGTACTTCAGACACAAATGGTTGAAAATGAGAAAATACAAAATGCCTGTACAATATTGATTAATTTTGGCACCAAGCATAGGTAATGGCAAGCCCTTTAGATGCTTCTTTTGCAGGCTGACATACCAAAGCAGGTCAAGTGAAGGACCATGAAGATCTGAGCACCTGCTACATGAGGAAAGGCTGAGAGAGCTGTGGCTGTTCAGCCTCAAGAATTAAAGGTTCCACAGCATCTCATTAATGCATTTATATCAGCTGGGAGGGAAGCACAGCAAACAGAGCCAGACTGTTCTCAGTAATGCCTAGTGAAAGACCAAGAGGCAACAGGCACAAACGAAAATACAGAGAAAACAATTTTACTATGAGAGTGGTCAAACACTGCAACAGGCCGTCCAGAGAGGTTTGGAGACTCCATGCTTGGAGTCTATCTTAAAAACACAGTAGAGCACAGTCCTGAGCAATCTCTTCCCTTGCTGGCCCTACTTCGAGGAAGTTGGTTGGATTGGATGATCTCCAGAGGTGCCTTCCAAGCTTTGCAACCATGTGTGACTCTGTGAAATCCCTAGGGAAGAATTTGTATTAAGCTTTCCAGTTTACATAAGATGCCTCTATGAAATGTGAAGTTACTGTAGGTAGGAGAATGCAAACATGACACACCTTCAGCCACCACAAGCATGGTTTTCCGTAGGGGGTGGATGTTTTTCAGATGTCTCAGGATGACTATTAATGTATCACATAACCACGAGAGCAAATAACAGGCAGTTTTCTTGTGCTCCAAGTACTAGCATGACTTTTTCTATTATTTTTTCTATAACATCCATTATTCCAATGCATCTACCTGCTGTTATGTATTGAAGTAATTTATTTAAAAGGCCAAGATACAAGACTGGTTGGAGCTCAAGACTGTATTATGAAAAATAATTACAACAATCAGTGTAAGAATATACTGATATTTTTAAAATGGGAAAATATTTACTTTGCAAAGAAATTAAAGTTAAGAACATAAATTAATCACTTCTTGAGTTGCTTCCTTAACTACGCAAAAGTGCAATAAATCATGATGTGATTATTTATGCTAAGTAGTTTGGGTTTTATAAGAAGCTCATTAAGTGACTCCTTATCTGAGTTAAATGTTTGGGAGCTTTACTTTCATTAAATGTTATCTACATTCACATGAACAAATTCATACATAAATTCCTATTAATCAGTTTAAAATAGATTTTAATAAAACACTAAACAATCTGAATGAGCAAATGCTTTTAATACATACAGTAGAGTTTTAACTGATGAACATGGTGGTCCCTAAATGATAATGGATTAATAGGCTTTAAAACTAAATGCATCTGACTACTGAAATAAGTAAAACCAAATGAATGGGAGCTTTGAAGGCTACTCGTCATTAAAACTGGACCTAGACATTAAGGTGGTTTTCTAATTAAAGTTAAATTAACAGCCTGTAATTCCAGCATGATACTTCAGGTTCAAAGTAGTAGACTCAAATTATCATGCAATTCTGTAGGAGAATCATGATCTTCTAACATAATTTGGAAAACTTTGTTATCTGAAAAGCATGTCATACCTTAATTGCAGAGGTTTTGACTGCAATGTAAAGCAACAGCTCATGTTCTCACAATGAAGATCTCAAAACCTGGCACATTTATATGCCTTCCATTTCATGGGTAGCTTCCATATTTACAACCCTTCCATATTAATTGAGCATGCAGCAACGGTGTTCAAAAGCAGTTGTGAAGTTCGCCTTTGCAGTGAGTTAATACTATGGCATTATTTGCCACTTCCTGACTTCACAGTTATGTGAAAAGAGCTCATCTCCATCCAATTCAAAGTGAACACAGAGATGCATCACACCATTTAAAACTGCAATGAAATTCCTCATCTACAAACTTGTGATGAAGGCTAAGACAATTAGAAGAGTTCACTTAATACTATGACCGCTTCTGCTGTACTATGGTGTTAAACAGATAAATAGCTCCCACAGACACTTCCTAGGTTTCTCAAGAAGTAGAAAATTATTTTACATTTCTCCTATGCTTTTAGCAGACAATGAAGAGAAAAAAAATGACATAAAGAGCCCAAGGAGATCTTGCACAAAATAGATATATTTATAGAACACCGCTTCCAAACAATGGAAAAAGTAGCAAGTGCCAGAACTATATTGTCACAGATAATCCTTTAATTCATCATATTTGTGTATATGCAACAGAGACTCCCAGATCGGCTTCTGAATTTAATCTGGCTGTTGCTTCCCTTCTATAAAATAAAAACAAATTAATCCATCCAAAGCATTTGAAATTCAACTGTTAAAAATATCGGGAAACTGCAGGAGGAAATTAATACTTCATTACTGAGAGCTGAGTCTGAACAATGTGGGCTAATGCAGGAATGAAACCTGAGCAAGAAGAAAACAGAGTAGGTGCTGCTTCTATCTATTCTGTCTATTCTGCAAAGTTAGTCAGGAGCAACACAAACTTATAACTTGACATTAGGTTTGTGTTTCATGGGCAAGTTCTAATCAGTGCTGGGCTCTAGCCTTTACCTCCCATTTACATCTCATTTTTCCCCTTACAGCATCTCATACCCATTGCTATTCCACTTCCTCACTCTCTTCTCCCAGCTACTCCCAAACTGCAGTTTCATGACTACAAAGAGTAGATGGAAGCCATTCAGCTTCAAAAGCAGCAACCTTAATGCCTCATTCCTTCTCCCTGGCTCCCATTTCCACTCCCACCATGTTTTGTGCTGGTTTAAAATTAAGAACATTTTTTGGCATGTTAATGGACTAGAGAACAGGAGGGGTGTGTAAAGACTAGCAGTCAGTGATGGCAGTAAGATTTTTTCAGTAACAGCACCAAGTTGTGCCCATTTTTAAATCACTCCTTGCCTTCATAAAGCCCTAATATTTCTCCCCATCAGTGCAGATCTCTCTCCCAGATCCATTGTTGCTGAGCTATCTCACTCCCTGTTTCCTTAGTCTCCTCAAGCGCCTCTCCCCTCCTGGCTCTAATTACCCTCTTTCCCCCTCTTTTCCCTACAGCATTTTGCAAAGGTCAGCAGGGAGAAAGCAGTGCTGCCACTGCCCTAATTCCTCTAACACCACCTTGTCACCTTTGCTTCTGTCACGCGATTAGCAGCCATCACCGGGCACCAGCCTGCTTCCTAGAAATCCTGCTTGTGTCTCCAGTCCAAGTGTCTGGCCAACGAAGATTGAAACCTCGAAGTATTTATCAGCTTTAACTGCCTGTGTGCACCAGGTTTTCATAAGCTTACATATTAAATAAACTGTATTGTCTTTTCATTCAGAAAAGGAAAAAAGTCAAAGTTTACACCGAGATGATTACATTTTATGTCCTTATTTCTAGGTGGGGTTTTTTATTATTTTTTATATTTTTTTTTAAATAATATATTTGGAAGATTAATTTCTGGGCAGACCCTCTCCTATTCTTAATTTTTCTCGTTATGAGAACTCAAAAGTCACCCTGGCAAGGGAACCTTATCAAAACACCTCCATGCCAAACACTTAAATATGGCAAAAGTACACAAGAAAAATAAAATTCACAGTGCTATTTTGGGCATTTTTAGACATTACTGAGAGCAACAAAAAGCATATTTACATAATAAACTCAGATCTATGAAATATAGTACTCTGTCAACACACTGTACTAGCTTTACATAAAAGTTCCCATCTCAAAGTCCCATGCAAAACCAAACCAAGTGTAAAAACAAAATGAACTCTAAGGATTCATCATGTCCCCAAGAGCACTCTTAGCCCTGACTGTCCCTGCCCAATCACCCAGGGCTCATCTCACCTTCCCATGGCCCAGGTCTCCATGTCAGACTGGGGCTGCCAGTTCCTGCCCAGGCGATGCTGCAGCAGAGCTGGTCTCCAGCCATGGGTCCCACATAGCTGTGCCCACCCACACATCCACATCCCAACCTGGCCTCAGCCCATTCCCATCCCCAGGGAGATGCCCAATGCCCAGCGCTGGGGCTGCCCTGTTGTCCCCATATTCCTGCTGCTTGCTGGGGTGGTGGTAGGAGGGGCCATGGCTGCAGAGCCCTGCCTGGGTGCTTCACCCACCCACTGGAGACCCTGATGCTCACAAGCCCCAGGGAGCTGGTAGCTCACCTGGTGCCCTGACAAGGTTTTAGTGTCTGGCCACACGCAAATTAATTCACCATCATTTCCATTTCACTATTGATTAAAAATATGCAGTTTTCATTATATTATCAGCAGTGGTGAAGCCATACCTGGAGTCCTGTGTCCAGGTCTGGCCTTCTGTTAAGACAGACAAGGACATATTGGAGAAAGCCCAATGAAAGGCCAGAAAAATGCTGAACTGGCACATGTCTCCTATGAGGACAGTCTGAGGGAACTGGGAGTGTTCAGCTTGGAGAAGAGAAGGCTCAGAATGGATCTTATAAATGTGCACAGATACCTGAAGGGAGATTGCAAAGATGACAGACAGAGCCAGGCTCTTCTCAGTGGTGCTTATTGGCAGGATTAGAGGCAGTAGGCACAAACTGAAACATGGGAATTTCCTCCTGAACATCCGGAAACAATGTTTTTTGTTACTGAGAAGGTGACAGAGCACTAGCACAGGCTGCCCAGAGAGGCTGTGGAGTGGTCCTCCCTGTAAATGTTCGAAGTCATGTGGACATGGTCCTTGGCAATCAGCTTTAGGTAACCCTGCTTAAGCAGTGAGGTTGGACAAGATGACCTCCAGAGGTCCTTTCCAACTTGTGTCACACTGCAATTCTGCGACACAAAAGAATTATGCTACCAAAACAATTACTGTAAAGGCCAAAGTAGGTCGTATTTCTCCAGCAGGCTCTATGCTGGAGAAAGCTCAGAAAAAAAGAAATTCTTCCATCCCCTCTATCGGCAAATGAGCATTAAAGCTCCTTGTATTGATTGTCAGTGTCATACAACAAGACCACATAGTCTTGTCTGTCAAATAGTCAGACTTCCAGCATGCTCTATGAAAAGCCTTATTCACTAAAAAAAGAAATATAAAGGAAGCATGATCCCAATCCATACACAGGCTGAGCCCATCAAGGAGGGCAGGAAATCTCTGCCACCATGCACAACTCAAGTTCTGGTCACTACTGAAAAGTGTTTCAACATTTAATTAAATCGCTGTGTGTGTTTCTTTCCTGGTGAATGGAGAAACATGGAAAAATAATTAGGTCACGTTGTCTAACTGTGTAAGGCAAGCTGAGAAATTTAACTGGTGAAAGCTCTCTAATAGGTATCATGAGATACCTGCACAGTGCTGCTTAGACCTTCATGACGGCCTGGAGCAGCTGGTACTCAGGAGAATTCCTCTCCTGTTAATAAGAATTTGCATTGCTTTCACTTACTTGTTCTTCAAACAGAAGCTAATGAAAACCTTGAATATACACCCAGTGGTCGAACCTAATTCAAGGTCGTAAAATCTATTCCATTCACCAAAAAACACAAAGGCAGCAGCTCCTGACACATTTTGCACAAGGAGGCAGCTTTAATCTTCATGCTTAACAAATTAAAAGCAGTCAGTATATAGGAAGGCTTAATGTAACTCCCAATTTCTTGTTTGAGCTAAGAGAAAAACAAATCACCGCTACACACAAGACTGCCTTTAGTAGAAATTGATTCTCACCTGAAGGACTAAGGCTTGCTAAGAGACTCTCAGAGGGATTCACCTAACCTCAATCAAGACAAAATTAATGAAGAAGCAGACATCTCCTGGCATATCTTGGCATATCACCTCAACAGGAATTGCTCTGTCTCAACATTTTCACAGAAATTAATTTAATTAACTCATCCATTAATAATGAATGATCTACAAGCTTGAAAATAACCATAGATAATTGGCTTAGACTAGATTTTTCCAGTAAGCTGCCACTGAAATGGGTATTTTCACTCCAGGGCAGCTTTATGATATTAAAACAATATTAGCTGGGGCATACATAAGTCTGCTGGAGTTCATAAACATCTTAGGCATTAAAAACAAAGTAGAAAAATATCTGTTTGTTCTTCCAGGCATGAAAATAGGAACTGATATTATAGTGCATCTACCGGGTCATTAAATCCTAACTTTCAATTTACCTTGTCACAGGCTGTTCTTTCTTTAAGTCTGGGGGATTATAAAATTGTGTTAGATCTACTACAAATTATCAGAAACTAAGCAGCGCTCATGATAACCATATCAAAAACTCAAATCTCTTGCCTGACCTAAACTTAATCCCAGTGGCCCTGACAGATGTTAATGGAAATAAATATTTTAAAAAGCATTTATAAGAAAATCTGAAAAGAAGGCCAACAATTAAATTCTTACCACCCGTGATCTGAAAGCTTTATTTATGGTTCTCGTAAGAGATATGTCAACCTCATTCTGTATGAAAACAACAAACAACTTTAGTAACACTTTAAATGTGTAAAGAAATATTTTAATTACTAATTTACTGCTAATTCATCTCCCTCTAAGCTTCACATTACTGGTGTCCAGATAATTTACTCTTCATTATTAAAGCCTATTCTGAGTATTGCCAGGCAGTGATTTAATTTTTCCTCTTTCAGGAATTCTCCTGGAAATTGACTAAGTAATTAAGACTGTCTTTGTGTGACTGCCATTCATTGTTGTGACAGATTGTGATCAGCCTGTATCATATTGGGAGCTTCATTTTATTCTACACCATCCATTTTGAACTTCATGCTGAAAACTTATTTAGTTGTAAACAATACAGATTTATGTTGCGGGCTTACTGTTGAGAACCTCTTCTGTAGTACTCACTGGGAAAATGTCAACCAATCTATTGCATCACCCTCTTGATTCCAAATCTGGTCAAATGCCATGCTGGATATTTTGCCTTCTTCAATGCCCCAAAAAATAACCGGGAAAGACTCAAATCATCCAGGGCAGGGAGAAAAAATAGGGCACAGCTCTCGGAAAGAAAGACAGTTGTCATCATATAGAAGCAGAACCTTGCTGATTTACTGATGTCCATTGCACATCAGGAATTTATCCAAAGAAGCCAAGTTCTCCAGAGAAATACTTTCAAAGGTTTCTGAAAATACTAATTATATAAGACAGCAACTGACCACACCATATAAACACAAACTAAACAACAATATTACAGATATAACAGAAAGAAGGGATTCTTAATGCTAAATTCTGAAAACCACAACTGGATGATTTAACATGCAAAACATTAAGGGTATCATCACTCCTTCCGGTGGAAACTTTGGAATGAATATGAGGAACATTATGTCAGTCATGCATTTATTTTCAAATCAGTAAAACAAGACTGCTTTAATATTAAATAGAAAATGGGTATCTCTAACTTGTTGCATGTCTTTGGAAAGATTAGATCCAATTTTTAGTTTTATTTTGCAACCAGGCTGTTTTCTAAACTAGTCTGATTTTTTTTTGTCTGTGATTAGTTCAAGCCGTTTCAGTCAGAAGGACAATCCTTTTGCAGTTTCTTAGTTATCGCTTTCTTTCATTCTTCTTTCCTGAATATATTTTTGGGCGCCCTTTCAAGTAAAAGTTTTCATTCATCATCTCCAAAGTACAAAATATATATGCTCCTACAAAGCATCCAAAACACAGTAAAAAGTCTCCTTATCTGATTTTTTTTTTTTTCATTAGAAATCATCTTTTAGGTCTCTGTCTTCACAGCACCTTGTGCATTAGAGCTTTGGTTTACCATTTAGGTTGCTGGGTGGTGCAGCAGAAGCCACTGTTGTACAGGGAAGTGAATATGAGACTTCTGTCTGAAGTGAAGTGCTGAGAAGATTGAACAGGAAGGGCCAGAGTTGTCTAACTCTCAAGAGATTGAAGTGAAATGGGTAAATGGTGGAAAGTCCATTTTGTTAGGTTCTCATTCCTTGTTTTTTTTGCCATATTCCCTCAGGACTAAAGCAGAAATCTGGAGTACCCAAAAGGTGTTGGTGGGATGGTGGGTAAAATTGTGCGAAATTACTTGAGAGAGAAGGGAAAGTCCAAGACCTTTGTGTTCAGGGAGGATGGAGAGATTCTGAGTGCCTCGTCCTATGAAAAGGCATTGCTTTACACTAAATCTGACAATATAACTCCCAGAAAGAGACAGAACACTTAGTTGCACCTATGTAAGAGACACTTGAAATTACAATGTTTTTTTAGTGTGGAGGAAGATGAGGAATACTTGAATAAAATTGGCCAGACACAATTTAGACTCAAGTAGGTTTCCAGACAGAAATAAAAGGAATACTAATTTATTTTAAAATTTAGTCAATATTGGCCCAAGATCTGATACAGATGTTCCCACTGTTCTTGAACCAAAGAGAAAAATGCCAAGCTCTTCACTACTGTGTGTTAGCTTTCGCTGTGAGACATAAAACCCGTTCAGTGCTTTGCATGTTCGTTTACTTTTTGAGAGAACTGGATCAGTGCACACAGAAATAACACCAACATGAGCTCCTATCCAGCCCCCAACAGGTCAAATGGAAAGAAATAGGTGAATATAGACAGCAGAAGGCATTAACAACATCACTGTGATGGCTCAGTTGTTTGGTAATCTATTCTGGTACAAAATTTAAAAAAAAGGTAACAACAAAACCACATTTAAATCACCTGCTTTTTTATTTCCTTTCTTCCTTATTTCTTGCAAACTATAGCAATAGTAGAGTTGTCGATAATTAAAAATATCTACTTTTTTACTTTCATCCTTTCTTTCTCTGCCAATTTTTTTCTCATTTATGTCCAATGTATGATTGTGGAAGCCCTGAGTGAACTTGTCTTGATTTTATTAAAGTCAGTTTGAGCAAAGAAGCTATATTTTAAGAACTTGAAACTTTTGCTTATTGCTTGCCTAAAAACATCCTTCAAAAGGGGAATGGAAGGAGAATACGCTTTATTCATAATTCATTACACTGTCAAGTAGTAGAATTATTAGTATCTTAAATTTTTATGACATTTGCAAAAGGACATTATAAAAATACTTAGAAAATCTGATTTTATTGCATTTCACAAACCCAACTTACATTTGGACTTAAGTAATAATTAGCATTTTTACTGGCATTGAGCTTCTGGAATTATGTATCAGATAAAGTAATTTCAGAAGTTCAGCAGCAGTCAAAATTCTAATTTAAACTTTAGGAAAGTATTAAGGCTGGAATCATGTGTAAACCAGTGGAGCAGTGCCTACAGCATCAGACTGCTAACTAAATTAAACCAGTTACCCACTGCATTGAAAAGACATAACATGTGGAGGTGTAATTGCCCCAGGAGAGTATTTGCATACTAGAGGGTCCAAGCTTACCAAATTCTGAGGTTTTAATTCAACAGTAATCCAGGCAAGACTGCATGTAGACTCTGAATTAAAACCTACTAATTTGGCATGGAACGTTTTCTCTTCCCTCCCCCTCCCATATTTTCCTTCTTTCATACTTGTCAGAATAATTGATACATTTCTATATCCATCTTTTTAGACGTACACATCATTTCAGTTGTTGGGGAGATTTTTTTAACTTATTACAAAAACCTTTACTGAGTGCTTATCAGGAGAAAACGACACCTTTGGAGGTGTTTTAGTATTTTTTAAGATCCTGCAAGACAAATTTTGCTAGGAATGTATATGCTTAAAGACATAAATAAACATCAGGGAGATTTTCAAACACTCCCACCTCCTACTCATTTTGGTAGAAGATAGGTAACCAGGTCCTGTTCATAGGATTTCTCTGCAAGTCTCCCATTGTCCCAAAATCTCTAAAGGGAGCAGGATTCATCAGCACTTGTAGTGAGAACAAAGGAGCTTAGCGATTTGCAGAAGATCCAGATATATTACTCACCTCTCAGCCTGGATTG
This sequence comes from Jacana jacana, assembly GCA_013400555.1. NCBI lineage: Eukaryota > Metazoa > Chordata > Aves > Charadriiformes > Jacanidae > Jacana > Jacana jacana. Next base: position 24,626 of record VZTM01036634.1, read on the forward strand.
GCAGCAATTTGGTCAAAGTTTAAAATAAAAGTCTGCTGACAAAACAGTGGCTTGTATCTTCACCCAGAAGCTGAAGAAAACTTAAGATAAATCTGCTGGTACTTGGTGAGCTGATTTTTCCCTATTCTAAATACTAATCAACTACTTAGTTTTAGTAAGGGAGAAAAGAAGATAAAACAACAAAACAGAGAAACAATAGTGTCCAAATTCCTGCAGTATAGCTTTTAATTGTATCACAGTTCTCGTGTTTATATCCAAGGTAATTTCTTGGGCAGGTAGGTGCTCCACTCTTCCTCCAGCTACACCTCACCTCAGTCTTAAGCAGCAAGCTTGGGTTTCCAGCTGCTGCTCCACCTGCAGCACCAGTTGTGCCTGCTTCATATCTGACTCCTCTCTCAGCACCCTCTGCCCCACACCCAAACTGCATCCTTCCCCCTCCCCAAGGCTGGGCTCCAGGTGTCTGAACAAAGTGAATCAGAGATGGAAAGTTTCATGTGTAGCTTTGGAAACTGTTCCTTTTACTTCAGTTCTCTACTTCAATAAACCATGGTATTTCAGAGCTACTGGGATCTTCTATATATTTGAGAGTTTTTAACAGATCTTCTGTTAGCTTTGAGAGCCAAAGACTTCTGGTTTCCTCTGTACATCAATTTCTTAAAATCATTGGTTCTTTATATTTCTTCTTCAGATGTCTTAAATTTCTTCTGTTCTTTAATTTCTTCTTCCCAATGCCAAAAATTTTGCTGTAGATTAACATGAATTTATTAGTTAACTGTATACTCCAGGAAAGTTTAAAGGATAGTTAGTTGTCCAAGAGCCATATTCTTACCATTTTTCTCTGCTTCATTATAAACTTCTCAACAAAATACAGCAGCATACGTAAGAATACTGTAAGCCATTTCAATGGTCCTTTAACAATGTCAGTAGAACATACCTTCTCTTTGGATTCTCCTCACTTTTAAGACATTTTTGAACAGGAATGTCCTACAGTTTAGTTATTTTCATAGATTGAACGATAGTCACCTAGAAAGAACACCACTTCATGGAATTTATATGTTATACAGCTAGACTATTTAATAAATACCATTTGATAAGTAAACAAATCTATTATTTATGTGAGATTTTAGAAATAAAAAGGTCTTTATCACTGAACTACAATGAAAAATGTCGTTTTTTGCAAAGCCAACAGTAATTAGTCTTAATTTAAACCTGCATTTCACAAGACACAATAAACTTCCTTAGGATAACACTGCCTGAGACTTATTGTATGTTTTTGCTTCCAAAGGACAGCCCAGTGAGGCCTCTCACTGGAGCAACAAGAATCCCCAGTTCAGGACTTGGAGTCTAGGACTCTGGGTCTCAGGTCTACTAACCTGCATCCCTCTCCACCACGGAAGGAGTCCAAACTACCAGGCTTCTTGCGCAAGAGATGTGTGACTTCATGTGATGTGGCTGTGCTGTACCTATGGGATTTAGAAGAGTGGGAACTGTACATGCCACCATGAATTAGCTGGTTTTTGAATATTAACAGACTTGAAGTTTGAACACTGGGACAGAAATATTCAGCAAAAATGAAGCACAATGTCTCAAACTTGTACTAACCCAGACTAATATGCCCATTCTACACAGGCCTGTATAATAATTCTGTTTCCAGTCACCTAAATTTATCTCCTGGGCTTTATCTGAATACTCCTAGGATTAATCTGAGTGCAGTGAGCTCAAGAGTCACAGGGAAATTTTCATCACTTTTTTATTTTGTATAGTTTGAAAACAACAGGTTTTGATCTAAACTGTAATTGAAGGAGAATTGGTCAAAAACTTTATGACTGTTATGACTATTCTGCTGCTTTCCAAAGTTTTTCAAAAATAGAGAAATAAAGATCAGATTTGAGAGACCAAAAAACTGAGAGGCATCAGAGCTAAACTACAGTCCTTGAAGCCTGACCACCAAACCAGGAGTATGTCTCCTTGAACCTGTAAATCTTGCTTCATCTAGTATCCTTACAAATGCATGCACTTCTCCAGATTGAGGATCACAGAAACCTTTCAAGGTCCATTTTTTCTGCAGCTGTGGAAACCTACCTTTTATGTAGCCTTTCAACTGAGCTATGAAGAAGCTCAGCAGTTGCAGCACTCTGGGTTCCTCAGGCTTCTTTGCTATTCTCTGGAAGTTCAGAGAAATTCATATATCCATGATACACTATAGATACCAAAAAGTCAATGAAAAACTTCTTTGGTGAATCGCATGTTGGAGAGATTGCTTCATTTGAGTACTGTGTCACAAACACCACCTTTTAACTGTTTTTTATCTTAAAGATGCAAGGTTTTAAATCCATTACTAACTAACATGAAAAGTCCTAAAGCATAAGACAGTTTTACAAGCGTAAGAAATGTTGATAAAAGAGCCTGCAACAACCCTGCTGCCACCACTGGATATTTCATTCTAACTTGTTTTAATTTGGTGCATTTTTAAACCTCAGATTTTTGTGAATATCTGAAACTTTGCCTTAAAATATCTCTTAAGATTACTCAGAAAAATCTAAAACTATGAGACCTAAAGCTCAAAAAATAGTTTTAAAAATCCATTAAAAAAATACGACTTTTGATCTAAAAATATTTTTTTAATTCTTTTAACACCATCCATTCTTACTTCACAATACTGGAATATTAACACATACTAATAAAAATTGTTGCTTTTTTTTTTTTCATTTGAAAAATACTTTTTCATTTAGTCCTCATAGTGAACTTTTTTTTAGTTCACTTCTAAAGTTAAAAATTATAGCTGACATAAATTTGATTAATTTATTTTAAATATCTCTACAAAGTGGGTACCACAGGAGTGTATTTAAATATATGAACTATTGAGTAACTAAAT